>JAZHYW010054567.1:0-12395 GCA_037355805.1 Ixodes ricinus
TAGGGTGCCTTTATGTGCGCTTTGCTTGGGGTGATGACATCTGGCCATTTTGTTTCCAATTCTTCTTTTTATTTTTTGTTCTGAAGCACGTGAAAGAGCGTGTCCCTGCACGCGCTCGTGGCGCTGACTGTGCTACGGCGACATTTTGTTTCCGGCGATTTCTTTGTATTTTCTCTGTGAGCGCGTGCTGTCGGCATCGGGTACTACAAAGGGTGGCATCACCCTAAACAGAAGGCCATTGAGGCACGCTACGCTGTAGATGAGACATTAGAGAGTTTTAGTAGATCGTTCCGATACCTCCGATACCCCCGATAACGATACTATATATGTAGGCGCAAAGGCGGAGGCAGAGTAGAGTTTTAGTAGATCGTTCCGATGACTCCGATAACCAAACCCGATACTCTGCCTCTATACTCTGTTTCACCTGATGTTGAACCGCAGAGAAGCTAGAGCGCGAGCTCATAGCGTTGGGAGCTGCTCTAATGCGAGAGCTTGTGCCGCCGAAATGTGCCCTACAGCAAGGAGCTCGCGCTTGTAGCCTTTCCTGCGGTACACCATAAAGTGAAACAGAGTATACCTTTGCACATGGATGGTATCGTTATCGGGAGTATCGGAACGATCTACTAGGAGAGTTTTAGCAGATCGTTCCGATGGCTCCGATAACGATACCCGATACTCTGCCTCCGCCTTGCGCTTACATATATAGTATCGTTATCGGGGGTATCGGAGGTATCGGAACGATCTACTAAAACTCTCTACTAAAACTCTCTAGTATCGGGTATCGTTATAGGAGTCATCGGAACGATCTGCTAAAACTCTCTATTAGGGGACCTTTAGCAAACCGTTTCCGCGTACCGCGCTACCGGAGCCTTTGAAGCATGCTTTTAAGCGCGCGCCCCGCGGTCATGTCACCCGAGCGGCCCGCTCGGGTGACATGTCACTCATAAAGCGGTATCTCCAACGTATCGTCGAATTTTTGTAAACGAAAAACGCGCTCGCACAAGGCTGAAAAGACGCGTGGCCTGTGGCGTCACGAGGGTCAGCGGCACCGGGGCGGTAGCCCGCCGCGACACCCCCTCCGCTAGACGAAAAAATGAGCGGCAAAATTTCGTTAGTAGTTTCGCGTAAAATCAATTTTACGCGAAAAAAATTTTTACAACAATATTGACGGCGAGAGATTTATTTGAAATTCTGCGCGCAAGGTCCATGACGTCACGGAATGGTCATTCGCTCAACGAGATGGTAATTCGCTCTTTCCACCAACGTGAAGGCGAAGCTGATCCACCCCTCCTCCTTCACGCGCCCAAAATGCCGAGAGAGAAAAGAAGTGGAAAGAAGATGGACTACCGCGTCACTAGGTCGTTTCCGCTGTCCCGCAACGCTCTCCGTAGCCCGCTATGACCCTCAATTCTACAGTCAAGGCCATCAGCCCGCAGGCGCAATAGCGGTCAACGAAAACTCCCTAACAGGGAGTATTCGTAGACCGGGTTCCCCCCTCCGCTAAGCCCTCTGCGACGGCGCGCCGATGGCCTTGACTGTAGAGTTCCGGCTAGCGTAGCTGGTTGCGGAGAGCGTTGCGGGACAGCGGAAACGATCTACGAAAACTCCCTATTCGTTGCGGGGGGCTTAGCGGAGGAGGAAACGCTGTCTACAAAAACTTCCTAATATTGCTCTATATTTTTCCCGTAAATTTTTTATTTTTTTTGACACGCGTGTTTTGACTTTAACTGTTTAAGAAAAAAAAAGTGCATTTATTTTATTTTTAGGGGAGGGATATTTCAACGAAATTTGAAATAAACCCGTCCTGTTCAGAAATAGGTTGAATATATGATTCACAATATCCGTAAATGATAATCGCACGTTTGTATTTTGAGCCTGATGGCTGTATTTTTCTTTATAAACGGCCAACTGGCAAGCGCTCGGAGAGCAGTCAGCGGAGAGCACGTGACATCCCCACTGATCTCCACTCCCTCGTGACGTAGTTCGTCTCGGGACGAGCAAAGCTGCGGCGAGGCTGACGTCGAGGGGATGTCCCAGTCGCTCCAGCCACCGAAGCGGTTGCTTTTGTACGAATTTTGAGTGACGGTTTAATCTTCTATAATCTTGTAGAGGGACAATAGCGACTCCTGTGAGACACAAACGATATTCTCGGGGAGAGTGGAGTTCCTCCTTCCCCTCTTCTCTCGTGGTGGCCGGAGGCTAGACAGATATCGTCCCTACCTGTCAAGGTTCCGAGACAGGCATTACAAACGAGGCGTTAGCGACAACCACCAGGTGCTCTTTGCTAATCTTTTCATTCGTTTTAAACTTCCTTTTCGCGTATCTTTTTTTTTTTTCATCAAGAGATTGGCGTTTTTGATGCGATACTGCTCCCTTGAACGCGAATAGACCAAGAAATAGGCGCCGAAATTTCATTGTAGTATCTCTTTAAAGGGATACTTCAACGAAATTTGAAATATACCCGTCGTGTTCAAAAACAGGCTGAATATGATCCACATCGCGCGTTTGTATTTTGAGCCTGGTGGCTGTATTTTTCGTTATAAACGGCCCACTGGCAAGCGCTCGGAGAACAGCCAGCGGAGAGCACGTGACATTCAACGCAATCGTGACGTAGTTCGTCTCGGGACATGCAAAGGTACGGCGAGGCTGACGTCGAGAGGGTGGCCTAGTCGTTCCAGCCACCGAAGCGGCTGCTTTTGTACGAATTTTGTGTGACGGGTTAATCTTGATTATAGTGCAATTAAATGCAAAGGCAAATGCAAATCTTGTAGAGGGACAATAGCGACTTCTGGGACACACAATAGGGATTCCCGGAAAGAGGGGAGTTCCTCCTTCCCCTCTTCTCTCGTCGTGGCCGGAGGCGAGACAGTTACCGTTACTACCTCTCAAGGTCCCTAGACGGGCATTACAAACGAGGCGTTATCGACATCCAGCGGGTGCTCTTGTATAATCGTTTAATTTGTTTTAAAATTCCTTTTCGTGACTTTTTTAACAAGATATTGGTGTGTTCGATGCAGGTGGTGACTCTGGCCGCTCTTCCCGCGTGGAGCGAGCGACCAGATCCAGAGCCGTATATGTAGAGAGTTCGGCCATTCGTTGGGAAGTATAGGAGACAAATGAGGAGGCGCCATTGGCCGAAAGCGGGCTGGGCGTGTCCCAGGGCGTCTTCAGAAGTTCGAATGTGACCAACCAGAAGCCGGATATAATACCCTGGCGGTGGTCGCGAGAAACAAACCTGATAACTGCATTGAAGTAACTCTCGATGACTGAAAATATGGTACACGTGATGTTTCAATCACGCTCATCCAAAATGATGGTGGAAGCGTGCGACAAGCGGAACGATCGACATAATCCGTACGCCAAGCGCCGAGGGCCGGGAATCTGCCGTCCGAGCGGTCACACTCTGTCCGAGCAAAACAGAGTTGAGCGGCGCACACGTGCAACCCTATTTTCAACCACAAAGAGTTACTACACTTCACTCTTACGCGCTTATTAAAACCATTTACGACCATATACCTTTGATCAGAACTGTTTCTCGCGACCACCGCTAGGGGATTCTTTTCGGCTTCTGGTTGGTCAAGAAAGCATGCCAAGCCCTCTTTCCGAGTCTGCCGCACGCCCTGGCTCTGCCCGCGCCACCCATTGACCAAACTCTCACATATACGGCTCTGACCAGATCGTGTTCGGAGCTAGCATCGAACCAGGAGTATTAGCGGCGAGATGTTTCGGTGGCGCCCTCATTCGGTTACCTTTCGTGACGTCATTACCTTCTGAACAACAAGTTCGATGGTGTTTGTAATGGGCATGGTGGAAGCCTGATTCATAGCGCTCTCAAAGCAACACTGCCAACACCGTCAAAATTGAAGTTCTTACATTCCTCTTATTTCCGTCAATGAGACATCCTTTGCTCACGTCATAGTCAGCATTCGGCCAATTGTGGTAAGCCGACCACAGCGACGCTTTCGACCGCTCACGTCGCCAATACTCTGTTTCACCTTATGATGTACCGCAGGAAAGGCTACAAGCGCGAGCTCCTTGCTCTGGGGCATCATCTCGGCGGCACAAGCTCTCGTGACAAGCTCATAGCCTACGCTATGAGCTCGCGCTTCTAGCTTTCGCCGCGGTACAACATAAGGTGAAACGAAGTAGTATATCGTGCTCATACTTAGCGTGCAACGCTGTCAAAGGTACTGGCGCGAGCCTGGGGCTTGATCTCGTTGATCATTTGCACGCGTTCTCGCGCAAACAAAAGCATAGATGAAGCCACGCGCTCGCGCCAGTAGCCTTGACAGCGTTGCACGCTAAGTATGAAACAGAGTATAGTTATACTTCGTTTCAGCTTGGGTCCAGACGCAGCCGATGCTACGAGCGCGAGCGTGTGGCCCTGAACAGTGCTTGTATTGCACGAGCGCGCGTGCTTGGCAGGGACGCTGAAAGCCCGGAGCTCGCGCTTGTAGCATCGCCTGCGTCTGGATCCAAGCTGAAACGAAGTATAGTTCCGCGCCGCCGCGGAGGGCGCTGAGGTGTGAGCACCGTGGGTATGAGGCAACGTTACTAGAACTCTCAGTTGGGAAAGTCACCGTTGAAACCTGGGCCGCTGGCGTCCACCGAGACCGAGCTAAATGCGACAACAGCGCCACTCTGTATCATTTGTCTTAACTGTAGTCGCCTTGAGCTTTTAGAAAGCATGTTTTTGCGTAAAAACCAACGAAAAAAACTTTTGTAGTAACGTTTATTGGAGATTAGTACAAAACGGGGGGCGCGTGTTGTTTTCTAAAATCTTTAGGTTGCAAGTTTTCCAGTACAATTAATATTGTTTTTATACAACCGTGCCTCAGCGGTGATTTTTTCCGCGGCGCATCCGCTTGGGAGACGAGGGCGGTACCTCGAAGCCCTTTCCACAGTATCTGTTCTGGCCCCAAAATGGCCGATTACAATGAAAATGGAAGTCACGTGCAGTTCCTCGACTGGCCGCTGCGGGAGAAATGGCGGCGTTGTGATCGCCATTAGCTCGGTTCTCGTGGACGGATCGGTGCCACTTTTTCAGAGCAGTCTCTATGGCAGTTTCCCAACTGAGTGGTTCTAGTAACGTTGGTATGAGGTCTCTCCTCGGCGGCCACGGTTCCGGGGGCGTAGCTTGCTCGCCTTTTTCGCGGTGTGGTGGTGGTGTGCGGCCAGTGGCTGGCCTCATGTTTTGCTTTGGTGCTGTGTCGATCAAAGGTGCCACCATCGTGCAAGTTATGCTATAGGCATAACTTGCTTATAGCAAGTTATGCTAAAAGGATGGGAAAGACGTGCTTCGTTCCCAACTGCTATTCGGGGTACCGGAACTGTGCAGAGCGAGTGTCCTTGTTGAAAGCTTCATCGAATGACGCTCGCCTGGAGCAGTGGCGTCGTGCAATCCCGACCGAAGGCCGATCGCAAGTTACTACCTATACTCCGTGTCACTAGTTGTGTGCAGTGCCGACGAAGGCAACGCCAGGCGAAGAGAGAGAGGGCGAGCACTAGGAAGGCGGGACGTGAGAGCAGGGCGATGGAGGGCGAGGGAAGAAAGGAAGAGCACTAGAAACGTTAGAGAGGAGAGGAGGTTTCTCTCTTCCTCCCCAGCCCTCCTAGTGCTTTCCCTTTCTCCCCTCGCCTGGCGTTGCCGTCACCTGTACTGCACGAAACTAGTGACACGGAGTATAGTCTGCTCATCTCGTTGACCAAGTGAAGACCAAGCTTCACAGTCTAATTTCTGTCGAAGGCTGGGAATGCGAAGATGTCTGGACAGAAAAGGCTGAAGAAACCAAGGCTGTGGAAGACGCTTTCAGGCAACATTTCATGGGCGCCGCCATCTTGACGTCACGTGACCCTGCCGCCATAGCCGACCTTCAGTTTCTCGCCGCTCCTCCGCGTTGTGCTGCACCGGCCGCCACCGGAGCTTTATTTTCGTGTTCTTTTACATTGTGCGTTGAAATCGTGTGTTTTCTTTAGGTCTTTTCGATATTTCGGGCTTTCATTTAATCATTTGACATCTATATTTCCACATAGCTCTTTATGAAATGGAATCGGACAGCGAATGGATCGACGGTACAAGATTCGGGCTTCAGAGACCATGTAAGTTCATCCCATTCTAACGTTTTTCTCGCTAATAAAGGGCAGTCAACACCATTGCGACATATACAAATGTCAACTGACGCAATAAGGCTATCCAGTCGTGCTTCTCGCTGCATGTGTGCGCTCGTTTCCGTAAAGCCGACCCGCATGTAAGCGATTTAGCGTGCAACGAGATGAGCGACGGCGACAACGACGAGAGTCGGCGAAGAGCGCCTGAGATTTCTCACTGTCGCCCGTCGCGTCGCTCGGTTTTTGGGTTTCTAGAAAACGACGCTCATCGTCTTGGTCGCTTGCACCCGTAGCTTCCACACGGTTTGCCTCGTCGCGCGACTGACCGAGCGACAGCGAAGCGGGTCACCGTCGCTTGTCTCGTTGCTCGCCAAATCGCTTGCATGCGGTTTATACTTAATATCGAGGCGCCTATGGTTCAATGCTGCGTGCATGGAAATTAATTGAGTATAAACCGCATGTAAGCGATTTGGCGAGCGACGAGATAAGCGACGGCGTCCCGCTTCGCTGTCGCTCGGTCAGTCGCGCGTCGAGGCAAACCGCATGGAAGTGACGGAGCAAGCGACCAAGACGGTGAGCGACGTTTTCTAGAAATCCCAAAACCGAGCGATGTGACGGGCGACACTGAGACACCTCCGTCGCTCGTCTCGTCGCCCCTCTAAATCGCTTACATGCGGGTCGGCTTTACGGAAACGAGCGCGAACATGCAGCGAGAAGCACGACTGCGATAGCCTTACTGCGTCAGTTGAAATTTACATATGTCACAATAGTGTTGACTGCCTTTTATAAGCGACAAAAACGTAATGAGATGAACTTACATGGTCATTGAAGCCTCGTCTTGTATCGTCGATCCATTCGCTGTCCGATTCCATTTCATAAATAAGAAAATACAAGAGCTATGTCGAAATATAAATATCAAATGAATAAATGAAAGTCCTAAATATCGAAAAGACCTATAGAAAATACAAGATTTCAACGCGGAACGTAAAATAACACGAAAACGAAGCTCCGGTAGTGGCCTGTGCAGCAGCACAACGCGGAGCGACGCCGAGAAACTGAAGGTCGGCTATGGCGGCCCGGAAAGATGGATGGATGGATGAATACGGCTGAGCCCTTTGGATCTGGCGGTAGCTTACGCCACCTAGCCAATTTGTCTTACCATTTAAGCTTAGAATATTTAAATGTGAAAACTATATACAATCCGCACTGAACAGAAAGTGAGGCTATAAAACCCCTTGCCATCAGTTAATAAGAAAATACCTAGTTTTCTCGTGCTTTCTGCCACCATTCACTTAATCTTTGCTTGGTAATCTCTACTGTCTTGTAATCCACTTTTCCTTCGCTGTCTCTAAAACCCAATGACTTTATTAAATCTATGTTGTCTTCGGTAGGCATAGGGTGAAGCCCTTTACAGTAGAGTATCAAGTGCTCAGCCGTCTCGTCCACCTCTCCACAAGCACGCGAAGGGCGCACCGACTGCGGCAGCGACTGCGCAGAAAGCACCGACTGCGCAGAAAGCGCGCGAAGGGCGCGCCGACTGGTGGCAGCTCGAGTAACTGACTCGCTGGAAGCGTCTATATTATGTAACTGGGATTTTGAGTGTGAAAATGAAAAAAGCTACACGCTGCCCTGCATGCCTATCCGCTTTCAGCATCGAGAAAAAACTTCTGCTGAAGCAGCACAAAGGTGAAGAACATAGGAGGCCTTATACACCCCAACAAGGACCTTTGCCAGCTACTGAAGAAATCGGAACAGTTCTCCGTGGAAAATAAAAGCCACCATACTGTCTACTGGGAAACAATCGACAGTGTTCTTGACACATGCACAATAACGTTTCCATGCGCTGAACACAAAGAAGAAACAATGCCCAGTTGCTCCACTACTACTTCAGCATGCGAATGCGACAACACTCTCAGCATATTACCATGAGTATGAACATGGTGGTGTTCTTTGGTAGTATGCAGTGAATTCAGCTTTTGTGTACATTTTAAAGCAAAAATATTTGTCAAGTATCTTTTTACAGATGAAAAGTGATTTATGTCCTGTAACCGCTACTATTGTTTGAGTTTCAGTCACTGTGTCCTCATGTCAGTCAGTATGTCATCATACTGTGTCATCATTTCAGTCACTATATGTCATCATAAATATAATTTTTTTTTGCTCACAAGGTTTATATGTTCCACAGTACAAGTTGACATTGTATGTATAAACCATTTGTAATGCTATAACCTTTATGCGCATGTAAAGATATATTTTGGCCCCACTATGTAACATTATTAGAATTTTTTTTTTCAATAAGAAGGCAGGAGCAGGGTGGAAAATGTCACCCGACCTTCTATAAAGCTACGCAATGTGTGTAAACAATTTACGGAACTGTTACCAAACATGCTGTTTGACAAAACATGAGAGTACGACCCAGCTGTTTACTCTAAATTACTCTAAATTATTGAAAGCCCAGTAGATTATGCCGGGAAGTTTTATATTTATACGAGTATTTTTGTCACGCTAAGTCATCATCAAAATGTTCTCGTTTAAAAAAAAAACAACAGGAACCGTACGGGGAAAAGGCAATCAGTGCCCGTGCGCCAACATAAATCCATCATTTCACTACACAGTACACAGGGACCGAGTAAAGAATGCATAATTTCCTCTTCACAAGCCCCTCTAAACTTGGGCGCCATCTATCCCCGTGCGCGCTCGCGCGCCGAACATAATGTGGTCGCCGCGTGAGACAGAGAGTCATCACCTAAAGCCTGGTTCAGACAGTTGCGGTTGACTGCGTTTGACTGCGTTGCGGCAGCGAGAAACCAGGACATCCTTGCTGCTTATATCGCGTGCCAAGATGATTCCTTGAATTGGATTCCACGCTTCATACGAAGCACAGATGTGCCGGTGACTCGCTTTCCGTACTCGACGCAACGCAGTCAAACGCACTCAAACGCAAGTGTCTGAACCGGCCTTTAGGTATTTCTTCCACCGTGGTTCGATGTGACTCTGCTCCTTTGAAAGCGCTGAAAAAAAATAAAAAGGCTCTGGAAAGGCGCGAATACTGAGCGCGTGCTGATGTTGAGCTTACACAGTTATTTTACAACGTACATTCTACACCATCAAGATTGCCGGTCTTAGAAGCCTATTAATCAGAGCTCGTTTTGAGCGTGCGCTCCAAATCACGCTCTCAAATATGGCGTCCAGTGAATAGACCATTTGCTGTCTTACCCAAGCATCAAGGAGAATGCAGGGATTGGTGTTCCACGCGCCACACGCGCACGCCTTTCCTGTATAAAAGATTCGAAGTAAATAACCAAACGAAAGCATTGACGAACGCGCGTGCAAGATGCCATTTGTTTTAGGTATTTGCTTTAGAAAATTTACTACTGCTGAGGCCAGCACGTGCGGCGCGTGGAACACCAATCCCTGCATTCTCCATGCTTGGGTAAGACAGCAAATGGTCTATTAATATCCAGATCGAAATGGGCATGGTGGGAATTGAACCAATATATTGAACCCAGGATCCCTGGGCATACCCTGGGTTCGGCAGCTGGAGCTCTCGCTTCACTCCGAGCTGACACGACCACAAGACATGAACGCGTTTTTGAAGTTTCATCAGGTCTTGAAAATTAACCGAAATAAAAGAAGAGGAGGGGATCGAGCTTGATGGGTCGCGACCATGAAGACTCCAGCTGTTCTGCTGGCGGTCCTAGCCTTCCACGTTGAACCCGCAATCTACGGATCGCCACGTGATAGGCCAACACCTCTCCTGGACCTGCAGAACAAGATGGTCGTGCTACCCATGAGCAAGGGTGACCAAGCCGGAACCCTCAAGATAAACGGTACTCAAATCGCGGTCCAGGACAGCCGGTTGCCCTCAGTCCTACTCAGCCTCTACCAGAACATCTCTAAGGAAATCTACGCAGTGCCGAATCCCAAGCTGAGGTCTGCATTCCGTGATTCTCTGGAAGTGACGTTGCTGAAGAGCATCGAGGACCTCGTCGTACCTGGTTTGGACGACAAGCGGAAGGCGAAGATCAGAAATCTTAAATTCGGGGCTAATTCGGACGGGTTTTACAAGATCGAGCGTGGCGTCCTGGTCACCATAATTGTGGTGGTGGTGGTGGTAGCGCTGGTGGTGTTTGTATACTGGTTTGTGACGACCGTGCTACAGGCGGTCTTGACCGATAGGCGATCGGAAATTGGGCTGACGGAGTTGGAAGATTTGGACGTCTATTCAACGGATGTTGACGACGAAGTTGCTTCGTTGACGCGCCATCGGAATGATAAGAGAGCTGAGTTGTGCCTCAGTGGGAAGCCAGTGAGGAAATACGAGAAGTTGCGTTGAACGCCGAGAACAGTCGGTTTAAAATCTTATGCTGGTGATTTCCAAGCACTTATGTGACTGGTGGAAACGCCCGCAGTGTGTTTGACCAAGTATTGTGAGAATGCCCGGTTTATTATTTTGTAATGAACTATGAACAGCTGTTGATCTAGCCCGTGTACCGTTGTTCAAACCTGAAGATGCGTTATTTTCCTAAGAAAAATGAAACCGAAACAAAACCAAACAAACACAAATAGTTTGATCAGTTCATAAATTTACAAAGCTATGTTCTATAAGATGGTCTGATTAATTTATTGGGGTTGATTTGTATTTAATTAATTAGCTATTAAGTTTAGTTTAATTTTATACACCAAAGGTCGACGTAAAATTTGTGGCAACTTTCTGGTGTTCTAACATGGCAGCCACCATTCAGCGACCAATATAACATTGTGACTAATACCTCTATAGGGTACAGTATAGCGCAACATGGCGACGGATTCTCATGCGAGGTGAATCCGGGTGAATCGAAGTAAGGAGGTTGCGTGAATTTGGGACCAGGTTTCTCTATACACTCCCCATTTGGGTTTGAAAAAGGATACGTCCGACATCTGACTCGTCACGTAAGCACTCCCATCGCTTCTGTCTGCCTGTTTGTAGCCCGGGCGACCGCAGAAAGGCCCGAAGCACGGAAGCTTCGAGAACGTAGGGATTGATTGCCTTCATCTTGACGAAATCGTGGTTCAGGTAAATTAGTAGGATATCACACAGTCTTTTGGCTGTACTTTGATAATGGACAATATGAACGCACTAATACAAAGCTTAATTTTGTATCTAAAACTTGACGAAATGGAGAGCCCTCCGTGTTGTCGCCACTGCAGTTTTAGTGGTCGTATTTTCTCTTCCTAGCAATCGCTTCACAGTTCATCGTCAAGATGGTTTGCATACCCTGCATTATCGCGCCTGTGCTGCTCTACATCTGGTACCGATTCATTCAACCCATCGTTCTTAAATTCTGGAACCCCTGGGAGAAGAAAGAAATCCGCTTGGACGCAGCAGGGGACGCCCGACAGGACTCAACAAAACTGGCGAGTTTTTCCTTTTTTTTTCGGTCAGATTTCACGGTCATCGCTATGCGCTGAAATATACCGCGTGTCCCAAATAACGGCCAGGCTCCTCAAATCCACCGCAAAAATCTGTTTCTTAACCTATCGGGTTCCGATTTTGTACAGCGTTGACCACAGGTGGTGCATTTCTTTCCTATAAAATTCGCAAAGAGCGAACTTACTTGAGGAAAAAGTAAAAAAAGAAAAGGCTTAACTTCTATGAAAACGTAGCGAAGCCACCGGGCTTCAAACCATAGGGCTCACGTTGAGGTCACGTGACGTCAATTCTCCCGCTAAATTTAGCGCTGTTACGCCTATGCCACAAGACACGGGAACGAGCCCCTAAGAGCTGTGCTCTAAAAAATCTGGCAACAGCGAAAGTCTGCTTAACGCGTCCAACAACATTGGGCGGCCGAAGCCATGATGAAGGGCTCCGTTGCGGCCTGTACTGTTATTTCCACTGTGGCGTTCTTGCGTTTCCTCTATCCCTTCGCCTCTGTATGGCTGCAGGTAGCGTTTTCCCTATCACGGGTTGGGTAAACGACATTTCCCAACTCCCAGCCGTTAAAGATGACAAAGTACATTGCTTCTACAAGAGGCGATCGAGTCGGAGCGCTCCTTCGACAGAAGCTGCAGCAACTTCCTCGTTGAGGGGCGGCTATCCATTTTTTGTAGTTTTCCTGTGTTTTTTTTGGGAACCTATGGAATGAAATGTACAAATACATAATAAGGTATTATTGAAATGCAAGTACCACTGTGGCTGAGCTGGGCAATTTAAGTGGGATTACACAACTTTTGATGAGAAATTCGTTCCCTGCACTGTTCCCACATTTTGACTCTGCACGTTGCTTCTTCGTGTTCAAATACATAGA
>JAZHYW010054568.1:0-14677 GCA_037355805.1 Ixodes ricinus
GATGAGACATTAGGAACCTTTAGCAAACCGTTGCCGTGCTCCGCGTACCGCGCTACCGGAACCTTTGAAGCGTAGCTCCTTGAGCGCGCGCCCCGCGGTCATAAAGCATGCTCCAAAGGCTCCAGTAGTGCGGTACGCTGAACTGTCACTCATAAAGCGGTATCTCCAACGTATCGTCGAATTTCTTGTAAACGAAAAACGCGCTCGCACTGAGGCTGAAAAGACGCGTGACCTGTGGTGTCACGAGGGTCAGCGGCACCCGGGGCGGTAGCCCGCCGCGACACCCCCTCCGCTAGACCAAAAAATGAGCGACAAAATTTCGTTGTGGTTTCGCGTAAAATCAATTTTACGCGAAAAAAAAATATTTTTTTAACAATATTGACGGCGAAAGGAGATTTATTTGAAATTTGCGCGCAAAGTCCATGACGTCACGGAATGGTCATTCGCTCAACGAGATGGTAATTCGCTCTTTCCGCCAACGTGAAGGCGAAGCTGATCCACCCCTCCTCCTCCACGCGCCCAAAATGCCGGAGAAAAAAAGTGGAAAGAAGATGGACTACCGCGTCACTAGGTCGCTTCCGCTGTCCCGCAACGCTCTCCGTAGCCCGCTATGATACCCTGAATTCTACAGTCAAGGCCATCAGCCCGCAGGCGCAATAGCGGTCTGTTTTCGTAGACCGCGTTTCCCCCTCCCGCTAAGCCCTCCGCAACTCTATACTTCGTTTCACCTTCAGTCCGAGCGCAGCGGACGCTACGAGCCATCCCAGCCAATCCAGCGCCGGGAGAGTTTCACGTGACCTTGTGGTTGGGCGGAGCGACACGCGGAGCTCGAGATCACGCGATACCCCCGGCGCTGGATTGGCTGGGACGGCGCGTGCATCCACTGCGCTCGGACTGTCGGTGAAACTAAGTATAGAAGCAGCCGCTACTGCGACGGCGCGCCGATGGCCTTGACTGTAGAGTTCCGGCTAGCGTAGCTGGTTGCGGAGAGCGTTGCGGGACAGCGGAAACGATCTACGAAAACTACCCTATTCTCTTCAGTATCGCCTAGGAAGTCAAATATTACGACGCAGTTCTGTCTAAATGTTTCTTAAACGGTCCGGCAAACTTTGCAACTCGCCAAGTTGCCGAAATCGGCTGACTCGAGCGGGCTAATTCAGGCGCAATCAACAGCGCAGTCAAGGCTACGGCATGGACGGAGCCAACATTGAGCTAAACGTCATCTTCATGGCCCCCTTTTTGCTTGTTTTTACTTCTCCGATCAGAGCGTAGCGCATGACGTCAGCAACGTTACCTCTCTGCGCTCCAGCGGTGTCCACGTGATTAGCGTACGCGCCTGCGCAGCGCGCTTCTTGGGAGCAGACCGGCCGCCCGCCGTGGTCCCGCCGTTACCGCCGTCTTTCGCGTCACAACCACTGTCGTCGTCTCACCGTTTGTGATTATTTTCTCTCGGAGTTTCGTCCACACTATGGACACCACGTGCGCAGACTTATGCCGCAGTTGTGCAGACGTCGTCGAATGCCGTAGACACCAAAACGTGGCGAAGAGTGTGGTTGCAGAGCAGACGACACTCGCGCCTGCACCACACGCCCCATCGCCCGTCGTTGGGCCAAGGATCACGTGACATCTCGTACCACGTGATGGCCATGTACTTGGCGGCCCGAGGCCGATATTGCCGGAGACGGAGCCGAAGTTTCGGTTTCGATTTTCGCTCACTGTTTAAAATTAGATTTAAAAATATATATCCCATTTTTCGCGAAGCAAACGACGTGTAGTGTCTTTTACTAGGGCTTTTTGATTCGAAATCGTTCATTATTATTCATATTGTATTTTGAGCCTGGTGGCTGTATTTTTCGTTATAAACGGCCCACTGGCAAGCGCTCGGAAGAACAGCCAGCGGAGAGCGCGTGACATCCAACGCAATCGTGACGTAGTTCGTCTCGGGACGAGCAAAACTACGGCGAGGTTGACGTCGAGAGAGGTGGCCTAGTTGCTCCAGCCACCGAAGCGGCTGCTTTTGTACGAATTTTGAGTGACGGGTTAATCTTGATTATAATGCAATTAAATGCAAAAATGCAAATCTTGTAGAGGGACAATAGCGACTTCTGGGACACACAATGGGGATTCCCGGAAAGATGGGAGTTCCTCCTTCCCTTCTTCTCTCGTCGTGGCCGGAGGCGAGACAGCTACCGTTGCTACCTCTCAAGGTCCCTAGACGGGCATTACAAACGAGGCGTTATCGACATCCAGCGGGTGCTCTTTGCTAATCGTTTAATTTGTTTTAAAATTCCTTTTCGTGACTTTTTTAACAAGATATTGGTGTGTTCGATGCAGGTGGTGACTGGCCGCTCTTCCCGCGTGGAGCGAGCGACCAGATCGTGTTCGGAGCTAGCATCGAACGTTATGATGTACCGCAGGAAAGGCTACAAGCGCGAGCTCCTTGCTCTGGGGCACATCTCGGCGGCAGAAGCCTCGTGACTTAAGAGCCCGCTGCCAACGCTATGAGCTCGCGCTTCTAGCTTTCGCCGCGGTACAACATAAGGTGAAACGAAGGTATATCGCGACTCCAATTCACTATAGGTGGCGCCACTCGTTTTCCAAAATGGCGGGTTTAGTGAGGGTCGGAGATGCACGCTGCTGCTGAGCCTGTCTGCTTTGCTGGCTTCACTGAGCGGCGACGCAATTATTTCTGCTTACACGAGGAAGCTAGGGTGTTATGGGCGCAGGTCACCTCTTTTATCCTGAAGGCAGCAAAGGTATTTAGCGTAAAATTTACACCAGGAGGCACGTTTAATTCTGGAGTGAAACCGAAACTAACCTCTATTTTGGATTTAATTTCTCGGTATAAGTCTTGATTTCCAGATTATTTCATAACTCAAGATGTGTCTCACATCGTAATTACTTGTTAAAGAGTTGTTCGCGGTAACTTTTGTCCCTTTAAAGACATGGTCTCTTCATACACCTTAGAGGTAACATAGAGATATTATTATTTGTTGAAAACATTTGTGCTGATATTTGTGCGTTCTCGCTGCCTTTTCTGTCAGATAATTGTCATGTGAAATAAAGAGCTGCGGGCCTTTCAATGGGTGTTTGGCATAGAGTTATTACAATAAACGCTAGAGGCTCAGCTGGCGCTAGTGTCTACGGGACTTCCGGTTGCAAATTGAAGCAGACAGCATGCAGTCTACTTTTCCAGCCTCCCTGTGTATTCCTATGGGAAAACGCGCGTGAATTTTGTCTCTTCGCCGGAAAATGACAAGAATAACTTTTGTCATATCGGTTGTAACGGATAGTATGTACCTTTATTGGTATTGTGAAAGTGTAATTGCTTTAGTTACAGCATTTTTCTTTACCACTGAGCGATGTTAAACTTCGCTCTATTTCAGGCTCAAACCCCTGTTTCAAGGAAGGTATGTGAAAACGAGCGACGGTTCTAAGCAAACTAACGATCGAAAGGAATGTAGTGTGTGTTCAGGTTCGCTAGCATTTCGGTGGTGCTTATATATTGCTAATATGCCCGTCCTGTCATTGGATGAAAATGACTCCGTCGTGCATCTTTACGATCGGTTAAAGAAACATTCGAACGCAAAAAATAAAGCACGTGAGCTACGAAAGGTATGTCTTTTTATTATTTCCCATGTCGGGCAGTTTTTATCGGGCACCTGCTCTCTGGCTCCCCTTATTTGCAAAGATTTGGAGCGTGCGGGTGATGATTTGAACCATTTGAACCCAGAACAAGCATCTTCGCAGTACTTATTTATTGCAAATCTGACTATATTACGTGACTTTCAATTTATTTTGATCGTCTGCAAGCACAAGGAGTCACTTATCCAGTGTTACTGCGTAGTTCTTGCCGTCTCTCTCGGTTTTCCACATGTCCTTCGTTCGTTTGGCACGTATATCCCCCATGTTGGAAAGCGTCAACGCCGTGTTCGCGCTAACAGTGTCCGACAGTGCACAAAAATACACGTACGAAGCCGTTTTAGCACCGTTTTTAATGCGATGAATTTGAAAGAAAAACGCCGTAACTGACCATTTATTTCGTCTGCGTGATTGAGAAATGTTCCAATGTGCCTAGTACGTACAAATTATTCGTGATATTTGCTCTTATAATCGAGCGCAGAGAGAAAATGCACTCGCTTTTTCCCATAGGAATACATTACCGGAAGTCAAATTTAGACTGCTTGCTGTCTGCTTCAAAATGCAACAGCACACTAGCGCCAGCTGAGCCTCTAGCGTTTATTGTAATAACTCTATGGTGTTTGGGTATTTAGATGATTAATTGCTTTAACATTTTCCCCAGCACAAGAATAACAGAATAAATCAAATTTATACAATATGTTCATAAAACGTATGAATTAAGAAACGCTGTTCTCACTAGAAAAATTCAAAGACGGAATCTGAGTCAGGCAGCTGAAGTGTGCGTGTTTTTTTAAAGCAACGCGGGACGTATAAGAGTTTACATTGCATTCAGTGTTTGACTGTTTGTCAATCTTGATAACGATGTCAGAGGTTTTCATGTGCTAAAAAGAAAAACAAAATGATACCTTTCTGGAAATACTATTATGGTTAAATGGCGTATTTTTGTGATCGTTGCATTATTTGGGGGCATACATTGCAGCGATTTGTATTAATAATAATATAAATACTAAATTTAAGATATTTTAATATGCAATTTTTCAAGCTCTAGAATAAATAGTTGCTTATGATCTAATTTCAAACGAACGAACAAGTATGACAATCTAAGGTGTGCTAACTATCATCACTAATGCCAATTGCACCATTTTCAATTAGTGAGTTATAAAATAAATATAGTCTAAAATGAATTAAAACATTCTAGCTAATGTGAGAAATTCATGTAAAATTAGATTAATTGAGGTTGCTGTCAAAGTAGCGACTTTTGACAATCGGCAGAACTTCCAAAGTCACCGCCAATATCCTTCCAGACCAAATCCCCCGAAAAACAAAAACGGATATTTTTTTTTCATTACCAATTTTGTTTAACTTTTGCATTTACGCGCCGTCGTTTTGTCAATCTCAGCCTTTCCAGATCGAAGGAACGCCTATCCGCTTGCGCGTATACTCATTGCAGCACGTTTTGTTGGCTTCAGAAGCCGGTGAAACAGTAGTGAGTTTTAGTATTGCATATATGAGCGAACGCAAGCGCTGTGTGTTTGCGTTAGCTTTGCGTGTTCCACGCTGCGCGTGCGCGGAGCCCGAAATTACGGTCTTGAATCGGAGCATGCCAACGACGCGCAAGCGCAACGTGTAGCACGCCACCCTAACGCAAAGCGTTGTTTTGAAAAGGGCCAATTGAGAAGGGCGAAACGAGAACGGGCTCAAATGATAACCACCCAACGCAAACGCACAGCGCATGGGTTTGCTTCTATACGCAATACTAAAACTCTCTAATAAGGTACAATCCTATACCGGCATGCAGCACCACGCTGGGACAGTGAAGGTTGTTGTTTGCATTCGGAGATGACACTTCGCGAGCCATGATCGCGAGCAGTTCTGCCGTGCCCGCGGAGCAGGAGAATCGAGAGACCCTCACTAGAGCGCTTCCCGTTTCTGCCGCGGGAGGGCGAGCAACGAGCTGGAGGCGCGCGCCGCCGCGGAGGGCGCTGAGGTGTGAGCACTAGTGGTGCAAAACTATCGATAGTACTATCGATAGTATCGATAGACGCCAAAAATCTGACTATCGATAGTAAAAAACTATCGATAGTACTATCGATAGTCGACTATCAAAAAACTATCGATAGTACTATCGATAGTCGACTATCGAAACACTATCGATAGTACCATCGATAGTCGACTATCGAAAAACTATCGATAGTACTATCGATAGTCGACTATCGAAAAACTATCGATAGTACTATCGATAATCGACTATCGAAAAACTATCGATAGTACTATCGATAGTCGACTATCGGAGAATTATCGTTAATCGACTATCTGAAAACTATCGATAGTTCACTATCGCAAACTTATCGATAGTACTGCCGGCAGTTTACTATCGATAGCTTTGCGACACTAGTAGTTTGCGTCGCTCCCTCTTCTCTTTCTGTCGCATTATTTTTTTCAAATGGGACACCAACTAGCCCAGGCACTTACCATCCCAACTTTGGTTCAGCTTTCAGTGATGACGACGAAGACGGGATTTGGGCGAAAGAGAGGAGGAAGGGAGAGCGAGCGGCGGTGCGGCAACTGTGTTTGCTCCGCACGCGAATACTACTACAAATGCGCGCCAAACCGCGGCGAGCACGCAGACTGCGGAGCATACGGCACCAGCTTTGGCGGCATTAATGCCCCTAAATAAGAAATGTAGCGACCTCTCCCTCCTCCTTTCACGCGCACACTTTAACTTTATGTCGTGCTTTTTTACACCCGCGCGTCGACAGCGCCGCCTGAATCGGCCCAAGATTGCAGACGGCCTTCGTATACTGCGAGTCAGAGCGCAGTCAAAGGCTGAAAAGACACGCAAATACATATATACAGGCTAAAAGCGCACGGTCACGGTCTACCAGCCTCGAAGAATGTGCCCAAAGAAAGACGATGAAAGCCGTGACGTTGCACAGTCGGCGTTATTGGATTAGCGACATGAGCTCATAGCATGCACTGCACTACGACAGCATAGGTATTCCTTTTCTCTGCTCGTCCGTCAAGCACACTCTAAATTGTTATATTTTGCTATTTCGCGCTCGCATGCCGACTGTAGCGCCGCCTGGATCGGCCCAAGATCGCAGACGGTCTAGTTCTATACTTCGAGTCAGAGCGCAGTCAAAGGCTGAAAGACACGCAAATAAATACATACAGGCTAAAAGCGCACTGTCACGGTCTACCAGCCTCGAAGAATGTGCCCAAAGGAAAGACGATGAAAGCCGTGACGTTGCACAGTCGGCGTTATTTGATTGGCGACATGAGCTCATAGCATGCACTGCACTACGACAGCATAGAGTATTCCTTTTCTCTGCTCGTCCGTCAACGCACACCTCTAAATTGTTATATTTTGCTATTTCGCGCTCGCACGCCGACTGTAGCGCCGCCTGGATCGGCCCAAGATAGCAGGCGGCATTCTACAAAGGATGTCGCTACTTTTCCGTATAAAGGGGCTTTAGGAGGCACTAGCTGGTGCCTTCTGTATGAGTCGGCGCCCTCTCACCACGGAACAAACACAAAAAGAAAACAAAAGTACCCCACTGTTGCAAACTTAAACTATGCGGTAGCCCACTGAATCTTGCTGTACCTGAAGTAGTGCTGCAAACTATCGATAGTACTATCGATAGTCTCCATAGCCGCCAGAAATCAGACTATCGATAGTCGACTATCGAAAAACTATCGATAGTACTATCAATAGTCGACTATCGGAAAACTATCGATAGTCGACTATCGAAAAACTATCGATAGTACTATCGAGAGTCGATCTATCGGTAAACTATCGATAGCCGACTATCGAAAAACTATCGATAGTGCTATCGATAGTCGACTATTGAAAAACTATCGATAGTACTATCGATAGTCGACTATCGAAAAACTATCGATAGTACTATCGATAGTCGACTATCGAAAAACTATCGATAGTACTATCGATAGTCGACTATCGATAGTTCTACGATACTATCGATAGTTTTTCCAAAAACTATCGATAGTATCGATAGTCGATTTATCGATAGTTTTGCATCACTAGTGAGCACCCTCTATCCTGGGAAAAGTGGCGCCTATCATTGTTGTATACATGCTCGAGGCACGTGCCGCGCGCCAATTCTGGGAAATTCATGGCGTCTGAAATCCAGCCCAGTGCTGCGCTGTGCCGCCATGATCTTCTCAAGGGCTGCACGTTGCACGTGCCTCGTGCATCGACGCACCTTGCGCTACTTTTGAAACTCGGCGGCCATGGTTTCGGGGGCGTAGCTTGCTCGCCTTTTTCGCGGTGTGGTGGTGGTGTGCGGCCAGTGGCTGGCCTCATGTTTTGCTTTGGTGCTGTGTCGATCAATGGTGCCACCATCGTGCAAGTTATGCTATAGGCATAACTTGCTTATAGCAAGTTATGCTATAAGGGTGGGAAAGACGTGCTTCGTTCCCAACTGCTATTCGGGGTACCGGAACCGTGCAGAGCGAGTGTCCTTGTTGAAAGCTCCATCGAATGACGCTCGCCTGGAGCAGTGGCGTCGTGCTATCCCGAGGGCCGATCGCAAGTTACTCATACTCCGTGTCACTAGTTGTGTGCAGTGCAGACGAAGGCAACGCCAGGCGAAGAGAGAAAGGGCGAGCACTAGGAAGGCGGGACGGGAGAGCAGGGCGATGGAGGGCGAGGGAAGAAAGGAAGAGCACTAGAAACGTTAGAGAGGAGAGGAGGTTTCTCTCTTCCTCCCCAGCCCTCCTAGTGCTTTCCCTTTCTCCCCTCGCCTGGCGTTGCCGTCACCTGTACTGCACGCAACTAGTGACACGGAGTATAGTCTCCTCATCTCGTTGACCAAGTGAAGACCAAGCTTTACAGTCTAATTTCTGTCGAAGACTGGGAATGCGAAGATGTCTGGACAGAAAAGGCTGGAGAAACCAAGGCTGTGGACTGCATACTATATTATGTAACTGGGATTTTGAGTGTGAAAATGAAAAAAAGCTACACGCTGCCCTGCATGCCTATCCGCTTTCAGCATCGAGAAAAAAACTTCCACTGAAGCAGCACAAAGGTGAAGAACATAGGAGGCCTTATACACCTCAACAAGAACCTTTTCCAGCTACTGAAGAAATCGGAACAGTTCTCCGTGGAAAATAAAAGCCACCAGACTGTCTACTGGGAAACAATCGACAGTGTTCTTGACACATGCACAATAACGTTTCCATGCGCTGAACACAATGAAGAAACAATGCCCAGTTGACTTCAGCATGCTAATGCGACAACAGTGTCAGCATATTACCATGAGTATGAACATGGTGGTGTTCCTTGGTAGTATGCAGTGAATTGAGCTTTTGTGTACATTTTAAAGCAAAAATATTTGTCAGGTATTTTTTTTACAGATGAAAAGTGACTTATGTCCTATAACCGCTACTATTGTTTGAGTTTCAGTCACTGTGTCCTCATGTCAGTCGGTAATGTCATCATACTGTGTCATCATTTCAGTCACTATATGTCATCATAAATATACATTTTTTTTTGCTCACAAGGTTTATATGTTCCACAGTACAAGTTGACATTGTATGTATAAACCATTTGTAATGCTATAACCTTTATGCGCATGTAAAGATATATTTTGGCCCCACTATGTAACATTATTAGAATTTTTTTTTTCAATAAGAAGGCAGGAGCAGGGTGGAAAATGTCACCCGACCTCCAATAAAGCTACGCAATGTGTGTAAACAATTTACGGAACTGTTACCAAACATGCTGTTTGACAAAACATGAGAGCACGACCCAGCTGTTTACTCTAAACAATGCTCTAAATTACTCTAAATTATTGAAAGCCCAGTAGATTATGCCGGGAAGTTTTATATTTATACGAGTGTTTTTGTCACGCTAAGTCATCATCGGAATGTTCTCGTTAAAAAAAAAAAAAAAAAACAGGAACCGTACGGGGAAAAGGCAATCAGTGCCAGTGCGCCAACATAAATCCATCATTTCACTACACAGTACACAGGGACCGAGTAAAGAATGCATAATTTCCTCTTCACAAGCCCCTCTAAACTTGGGCGCCATCTATCCCCGTGCGCGTGAAGCGCGCTCGCGCGCCGAACATAATGTGGTCGCCGCGTGAGACAGAGAGTCATCACCTAAAGGTATTCCTTCCACCGTAATTCGATGTGACTCTGCACCTTTGAAAGCGCTGAAAAAAAAAAAAAAGGCTCTGGAAAGGCGCGAATACTGAGCGCGTGCTGATGTTGAGCTTACACAGTTATTTTACAACGTACATTCTACACCATCAAGATTGCCGGTCTTAGAAGCCTATTAATCAGAGCTCGTTTTGAGCATGCGCTCCAAATCACGTTCTCAAATATGGTGTCCAGTGAATTAATATCCAGATCGAAATTGGCATGGTGGGAATTGAACCAATATATTGAACCCAGGATCCCTGGGCATACCCTGGGTTTGGCAGCTGGAGCTCTCGCTTCACTCCGAGCTGACACGACCACAAGACATGAACGTGTTTTTGAAGTTTCATCAGGTCTTGAAAGTTTAATCAGGTCTTGAAAATAACCGAAATAAAAGAAGAGGAGGGGATCGAGCTTGATGGGTCGCGACCATGAAGACTCCAGCTGTTCTGCTGGTGGTCCTAGCCTTCCACGTTGAACCCGCAATCTACGGATCGCCACGTGATAGGCCAACACCTCTCCTGGACCTGCAGAACAAGATGGTCGTGCTACCCATGAGCAAGGGTGACCAAGCCGGAACCCTCAAGATAAACGGTACTCAAATCGCGGTCCAGGACAGCCGGTTGCCTTCAGTCCTACTCAGCCTCTACCAGAACATCTCTAAGGAAATCTACGCAGTGCCGAATCCCAAGCTGAGGTCTGCATTCCGTGATTCTCTGGAAGTGACGTTGCTGAAGAGCATCGAGGACCTCGTCGTACCTGGCTTGGACGACAAGCGGAAGGCGAAGATCAGAAATCTTAAATTCGGGGCTAATTCGGACGGGTTTTACAAAATCGAGCGTGGCGTCCTGGTCACCATAATTGTGGTGGTGGTGGTGGTAGCGCTGGTGGTGTTTGTATACTGGTTTGTGACGACCGTGCTACAGGCGGTCTTGACCGATAGGCGATCGGAAATTGGGCTGACGGAGTTAGAAGATTTGGACGTCTATTCAACGGATGTTGACGACGAAGTTGCTTCGTTGACGCGCCATCGGAATGATAAGAGAGCTGAGTTGTGCCTCAGTGGGAAGCCAGTGAGGAAATACGAGAAGTTGCGTTGAACGGCGAGAACAGTTGGTTTAAAATCTTATGCTGGTGATTTCCAAGCACTTATGTGACTGGTGGAAACGCCCGCAGTGTGTTTGACCAAGTATTGTGAGAATGCCCGGTTTATTATTTTGTAATGAACTATGAACAGCTGTTGATCTAGCCCGTGTACCGTTGTTCAAACCTGAAGATGCGTTATTTTCCTAAGAAAAATGAAACCGAAACAAAACCAAACAAACACAAATAGTTTGATCAGTTCATAAATTTACAAAGCTATGTTCTATAAGATGGTCTGATTAATTTATTTGGGTTGATTTGTATTTAATTAATTAGCTATTAAGTTTAGTTTAATTTTATACACCAAAGGTCGACGTAAAATTTGTGGCAACTTTCTGGTGTTCCAACATGGCAGCCACCATTCAGCGACCAATATAACATTGTGACTAATACCTCTATAGGCTACAGTATAGCGCAACATGGCGACGGATTCTCATGCGAGGTGAATCGAAGTAGGGAGGTTGCGTGAATTTGGGACCAGGTTTCTC
The DNA here is from genome assembly GCA_037355805.1 of Ixodes ricinus. NCBI lineage: Eukaryota > Metazoa > Arthropoda > Arachnida > Ixodida > Ixodidae > Ixodes > Ixodes ricinus. The sequence continues at coordinate 11,439 of JAZHYW010054568.1, forward strand.
TATACACTCCCCATTTGGGTTTGAAAAAGGATACGTCCGACATCTGACTCGTCACGTAAGCACTCCCATCGCTTCTGTCTGCCTGTTTGTAGTCCTGGCGACCGCAGAAAGGCCCGAAGCACGGAAGCTTCGAGAACGTAGGGATTGCCTTCATTTTGACGAAATCGTGGTTCAGGTAAATTAGTAGGATATCACACAGTCTTTTGGCAGTACTTTGATAATGGACAATATGAACGCACTAATACAAAGCTGAATTAAAATGGAGAGAGCCCTCCGTGTTGTCGCCACTGCAGTTTCAGTGGTCGTATTTTCTCTTCCTAGCAATCGTTTCACAGTTCATCGCCAAGATGGTTTGCATACCCTGCATTATCGCGCCTGTGCTGCTCTACATCTGGTACCGATTCATTCAACCCATCGTCCTTAAATTCTGGAACCCCTGGGAGAAGAAAGAAATCCGCTTGGACGCAGCAGGGGACGCCCGACAGGACTCAACAAAACTGGCGAGTTTTTCCTTTTCTTTTTCGAAGTGTCTAGCGTTACGTCCGACGTAACCCAAGTTACGTCCGAATCTCCGCCTTCCCTAGGTTCACGGGGGAGAGAGAGGAGGGGGGCGGGGGGGGGGGGGGGGAGGGTTAGGTATACGCGTTTCGGTGCTCCGTCCGGACGTAACGCTAGACACAGCGTTTCTTTTTTGGTCAGATTTCACGGTCATCGCTATGCGCTGAAATATACCGCGTGTCTCAAATAGCGGCCAGGCTCTTTAAATCGACCGCAAAAATCGGTTTCTTAACCTATCGCGTTCCGATTTTGTACAGCGTTGGCCACAGGTGGTGCATTTCTTTCCTATAAAATTCGCAAAAAGCGAAATTACCTGAGGAAAAAGTAAAAAAAGAAAAGGCTTAACTTCTATGAAAACGTAGCGAAGCCACCGGGCTTCAAACCATAGGGCTCACGTTGAGGTCACGTGACGTCAATTCTCCCGCTAAATTTAGCGCTGTTACGCCTATGCCACAAGACACGGGAGCGAGCCCCTAAGAGCTGCGCTCTAAAAAATCTGGCAACAGCGAAAATCCGCTTAACGCGTCCAACAACATTGGGCGGCCGAAGCCATGATGAAGGACTCCGTTGCGGCCAGTACTGTTATTTCCACTGTGGCGTTCTTGCGTTTCCTCTATCCCTTCGCCTCTGTATGGCTGCAGGTAGCGTTTTCCCTATCACGGGTTGGGTAAACGACATTTCCCAACTCCCAGCCGTTAAAGATGACGAAGTACATTGCTTCTACAAGAGCCGATCGAGTCGGAGCGCTCCTTCGACAGAAGCTGCTGCAACTTCCTCGTTGAGGGGCGGCTATCCATTTTTTGTAGTTTTCCAGTGTTTTTTGGGAACCTATGGAATGAAATGTACAAATACATAATAAGGTGTTATTGTAATGCAAGTACCACTGTGGCTGAGCTGGGCAATTTGAGTGGGATTACACAGCTTTTGATGAGCAATTCGTTCCCTGCACCCTTCCCACATTTTGACTCTGCACATTGCTTCTTCGTGTTCAAATACATAGACCCATTTGCAGACATGTACAAATTACTCAAAAAAGGTAGTTAAGTTAAGTTACTGAGTATTGACACCAAAAGTAATTGGAGTAGAGTAGAAATTACGCATTCGTAATAGTAATTGAGTAAACTACTAACTACTGTAAAAAGTAGCGAGTTACTTTGAAGTTACTTTCGAAGTTACTTTTGTATTTTTGTGGTAGCAAAATGAACAGCAGTTTTGATCCGTGAAAACCCCGCGAGCCTAAAATAAATGCAGTCATTTTATGGCTTGCGTTTTCACTAAAATAGTTTAATCGCTCGCAGAAGCAATTGACTTTTTAAAGTCCTTATCGGAGAGATTTTCCCCTTTTCCTCCCAAAGACGTTCCCAGCCAAGCTAAAAAGACGTCCCCAGCCAAGATAAAAAAAGTTCCACCGACGCGCTGGGGGGAACGGCAGCGTTAATTTGAGAAACAGGCTGTGCAGGGTCGGGAAAGCGAGTGTCGGCATCTTCGGTGTCCATGACGAAACATCTGAGGTTCGCCTCGGCTTGAGGGTCTTTTATAACAAACTCTCCTTTTTTTTTCTTTTTTTGTCGACAAAGTTGAGATTGTTATGACTGGCCTTACTTTATTCCCACGACATTCGGAGAGTGCGCTGTGCGAGTACACCTGACCGTTGAGGGATCAAGTCTCGCGCCACGACGATGAGATCATCCGGACGACTGCGCGTCTCGTTGCAGTGCTAGTGCTACGCTACTGAAGAAAAAAAGATTGTTGGTTTAACAAAAAATGAAACGAAGAGCACAACGAAAGGATTCCCCAAGGGTGACTCGCAATCTTGGCCGGCCTCTACGGTATCGGAGGGACGCGAGGGATTACGTGAACAAGCATCGTTGCTCGTACAGTTGTAGCTTGAAGCGGAAGGTGCTCCCATGAACGGATTATCCGTGTCTGCGTTTGTGGGCGGGAAAGTCCGGCTTTGCAAGGGAGTATGCGCTGACGACGAGGCGACTATGAGAACAGGCACCCAGCTGCGAGGTCATTCCAGTGGCGCATACCACGAGAGCCCCCAAACCGCCTGAGGAAGAACTCACTAAAGGCAGACATGAAACAACAACCCTCGGAGTGTCCTCGTCTTTCACGGTTGCAGCCGGAGGTGCGGCGCCTGCGTGTATTACCGGATTGAAAAAATATACGAGAGAGTCAGACAAAAGGACGGACAGGACAAACATCTTTCGGAAGATGTTTGTCCTGTCCGTCCTTTTTGTCTGGCTCTTTCGTATATCTTTGAATCTATTACCAACGTGCTCAATCCAAGTTTACCGGATTAGGTCAATACCCGACCAAGGCTTGTTCAGCATCTCTGCCTGCGTTCGTGCACGCCGGTGTTATGTTTGGGCTAATCGTCGCCTACCTTGGCCCAAGGACGCTTGTGGGAACGGAATGTGAGGGGCCACTTGCTCGGAAATGTCACTTCATCTGCCAGCGTCTTATTTATTTCTGCGCTCAAACCTTTGTGGTGAGCAAAATTAGCACTAGATTTCGAAAGTAGTTTGTAATTTGAGTAGAAGTTACCTAAAAAATGTAGTTAAGTTAAAACTACTAATTACCCAAATAAAGTTGTAATTGAAAGTTACCGAGTTACTCGGAAAAAGTAGCTAAACTACAGTAGTTTGAGTAGAGTAGTTGAACTACGTCCAAGTCTG
>JAZHYW010054570.1:0-10728 GCA_037355805.1 Ixodes ricinus
TGCATGGTATTGCTTGACATTTATTTACAGTTTGGTGGCGGTGGTGCCCTGGAAGCAGCAGGTAACATCGCGACACTGTTAGCGCGAACACGACATCGGCGCATTTTCGCATTTTACTCTAAATAGTATTAGCGAGCACGAAATGTTATCGCTTACATTATAGAGCTAACTGGAGCTCTTTCCCATAGCAATAATAACTTGGATGACATCCTTTGGTTTCAAAGAGAAAAACTGGAAAACTGGCGATCGCTTGTTCGCGCTAACAGTGTCGCGCTCTGTACGTACCGCGTTACTAGTAAGATTGACTTCTACCTAGTTACTATTTTCGGTAACGAATAACGTAGTTAGTTAACTCTTTCGTGGAAAAGGAACGAGTAAGGCAGTTAGTTACTTTAATGCCAAGTGACGAGTAACTCTAGTTCGTTACTTGAGGAGTAACGTGTATAACACCGTTTAAAAAGTCTCGTTTTAATCTGTAACCTGAGTAGGCGTCTATTGCGGACAAAGGCAGATGGGCTTCTCGAAACAGCAGCAAACGGTGTGACAGAGAGTATAGCAATGTTTATCGCTGCACACGTCATTCGAACTCTGCCAGCTATAGGAGTGTTCTTCTCCAGCGAATAGAATAAGACTCGCCGGTTGAACCTTCTACAATTGTGGTACAGACCGAATGTGAAATTCGAGGTTGCCAACGCGGAGGCACAGAACCCATTGCCAACTTGGAACTTTAGAAGCGGAAAGAACAAAAGAGAAATGATAATCCCAGATGTCACCAACTCTTCTGAACAGCACAACGCTGCCGTTCCTTCGAGCGCGTGAGTAGAACGACTCTTCAGGGTCACCGGAGATGAATTCTCAGGAAGCGGGAAACATAACTGATGAAAACCTGAGAGGCAGGTACTGCTTAAGTTCAACGGCTACTGAAAAGAAAACAAGACACCATGAAACAAAAACCATTCCGTATTTGGTCATCGAAACAACGAGAAGACTAACTCGTTACACTCTAGAATAAGGTAAGAGTAACGTATTCAGTTACTTTTTAAGCGAGTGACCAGTAACGTTATCTAGTTATTTTTGGGGGTAACGTGTACATGTCCCGCTGGTTCCATCACAGCCACTTTCTGGCTCGGCACGAGCCCTCGCGAGGTAGCTCGCAGCTCGCAGAAAGAGCAGGCTGCTTGCGCACGCACCTTGCACGCGCGTCCGTTGAGCATGACCGCAGTATCACACTCCCTGCTAACTTGCAGCAATTTTTTCTTTTTTTATTACGCATTTTTAAGTTTAATTATTTTCGCAGCGAGTTATTCGCTCTCGGTCCTTCACGAAGAGATCTGTGTGGTTCTGATAAGTGACGTCAATCAGTTCCGCAGGTCCCCGTGTACGAACGAAATGCTTTAACTTCTTTCCGCCACTTCAGACACACGGGGTGATCATTTAATGGGCGCGCTGAACGAGACGCCATCTGCCTGCCAAATGTGGCTTGTCAATAGGGGTATTCACTGGCCGCCATATTTGAGGTCACTGTTTAGAGCGTCATGCTCAGAACGAGCTCACATTGATAGGCTGTCAAGACCGGCAATCTTGATGGTGCGGGGTGCACGTTGCAAAATAACTGTGGAAGCTAGCCATCAGCACTTGCTCGGCATTGGCGCACACGGATACGGCCGCCAGTGGTCAATCCCTGTGGGGACTTTTAGCACACCGTTACCCGCGTCCCCCGTACAGCTCTGACCAAAGCCTTCGAAGCTAAAAGCTTGCTAGCGCGCTTCCGGGTCACCACGTGGCGCGCGCCTCGTGCGCTCGCCTTTCCGTGCTCCCGGTAGTACGGTACGCGGAACACGGTAACGGCCTTTAGCTGAAAGACTCCAACAGACATATTGTCGTTACACCAAAGCATCAAGCGCGAGAATGCAGGGGATTTAGGTGTTCCACGCGCCGCGTAACGCGCGGGTTTCAGCAGGCGTGCAGTCAGTTGCTCTGCGCGCCAAATGCCTGAACAATATCGGGCATCTTGCACGCGTTCGTCAATGCTTCTCTTTTGGTTATTTACTTCGAATCTTTTATGCAGGAAAGGTGCGCGTGCGTGTGGCGCGTGGGACTACCAATCCCTGCGACTGTCCTGTACGTCGCTTGTAATATTGGCGCGCAAATTGCCTATTATCAAGTTGCTGCATTCGGTGAAAATGTTCGCTGAATGCAGGAGCTCGTGGAGTTGCATTTTGGTGAATGCAGGCGCTGCAGGGGCGGATCCGGGGGCGGGGCGGGCGAGGGCGGCCCCCCTAAACAGGATGCCGAGCTCCCTCTACCTTCTCGAGGCCAGTTTGACATCGGTTGACCCACCGCCTGGGAGACATAACGGAAAATATGGTATCCACTACAACGTTCGGTTCACCCGGCCCCCCATGGCAAAAGACCAAAAAGAAAAAAAAACGGATTCTGGCGCTGGAAGCTGTATAGTGAAAGTACTGCCTATTGGCGGCGTGAGCGATCGAAAGCGTCGCTGTGGTCGGCCAACCACAATTGGCCGAATGTAGCGACCATGACGTCAGCAAAGGACGTCCTCCATCGACGGAAATAAGAGAGAATGTAAGAACTTCAATTTTCACAGTGTTGGCACAGTGCTGTTGCTTGGAGAGCGCTATGATTGGCAGGCTTCCACTGTGCCCGTTACAAACTGCCATTGAACCTGGTTGACTACGCAAGGTAATGGCGTCAGCGCAAGGCAACCCAACAAGGGAGCGAGCGAGACATCACGCCACCAACGCGCCACCCTGCGCAATTCTCAGCAGCGCGTGCAACGCTGTCAAAGCTACTGGCGCGAGCGCGGCTTCATCCATGGTTTTGTTTGCGCGAGAACGCGTGCAAATGATCAACAGAGATCAAGCCCCATGCTCGCGCTCGCGCAGCTTCTGGTGGACAGCGGCGGTCATGGACACTGTAGGCTGGGTGCCGACCGCCAGCGTTGTTCCGCTCAGCGAAGCCGCCAGAAGCGCGAGCTCATGGCGTTGCGGCAGCCAGCTCGCGCCAGTCGCGAGAGCTGTAGCCGCCGAGATGTGCCCGTTGCGCGAATGCGCCGCGCTTGCTGGCAACTTTCACCGGCGCGCATCGCTGTTGGCGAAACAGAGTCTGAGTAGCATGAAGCAGAGCATAGTTGTCGACTTCGCTCTGTGGCATGCCGTGCAAATACTGGTACTGCACTGGTTAGAAAAAAATCGCAACGCGTAACGAAAAAGATCTGGCAAAAGAAACGGCGCAAATTGCCAGGAGCATGGTGACCGCAAGCAGCTTGCTCATGCCGCAAGCGGCGAGCTTTCGTCGCGCGGCCCGCGCCGGGCAGCAGAAAAGTGACTGCGATGGAACTTCCGCGCACCACCGGCGCAGCGTCAAACTTGGGCTGTGCTGTTCGAGGTCAAACAGCATGCGGTAGGACGCACACGCCTGGCAGCGCCCTACTCTCCACCCCGCAGTTTTATCAGTTTCCCGAGGTCGCTCCAGGGAGGCGCAGCATGCGTGCTCGACGGCCACGGGCTCCGCTGTTCGCGTTTCGAATTTCAAAACCCGATGAGTATTCAGTAGTCCTCTGTTTACTGCGCAGCACGGCCACAGCGATAGCTGCGGCAGGTTACGGCGGAGAGTCGTTGGGCATCGGCGTCGCGCTCACGCACTGCGTGGGGCGCGTGGAACAGCATTAGCGTACGCAACAAAATACAGGGTGTCACAAAAGAAAATTTACAGGATTTTTATTTCTGCAAAAATAAACTAGGCATCGCCCGGACCTCATTCTCACACCCAAAGGTAGCGCTAGAGGAATCGTACTGGCCAGATTGCCCGGAAGTTTCAGCCTGATCCGATAATTCTAATCAAAAGTTATAAGTGATTTTCTCTGAAAATTTCTGTGGGAAAATGTGTGCGCCATTTTTCGCCCGATTTTCGGTTTCTGGTAGCCATATTGCCCCGTCGCGATATTCCGAAAACTCCGTCGGCCGCCATTTTCCAGTTGAAATTTTCAGAAAATCAGACTTTGCGAACTTTTTAATTAAGGGGATCGATGCTGAAACTTTGGCATCTGGTTATGACCTAGCGCTGCCTTTGGGCGGAGAGCTTCGAGTACCATGATGCCGTCTGGTTCATTACTTGCGGAAATGAAAACCCTGTTAATTCACTATTTGTGACACCGATGTCTGACTGTTCTTCGTTCTTGAACGCTTTGTTCTCACTTCGTTCCGGAGCGCGTGAAAGTACCTGTCTCGCTACTGCTGACTCTTGGCATTCGCCAGTAACTAACAAAGGCAATTTATCGGCACGGCTTTTTGCTGGCATAGGTGCGTGCAGTGCGCAGTCTGAGCACCGAAAAGCCGTAACTGCAGACCTTTCCAAAAAAGAGTGTGTGGCCCGGCGCCGTGTCTTGGGCTGTTTACGCGCGTATGGCGCGTGCTTTCCTCGTCTTCCGAAGTCGACGAACACGCACGTGCGGAGCTGCGGAAGACCGCACGCGGGACTGCGATTTTGTAAACACTGAAAAAGTGTATCAAGCGGGTTGTTTCGGCTTGTGGCGTAACTCGGTAGGCGCCGCCAGCTGCTCGCACGCAGCGGACCCGGGTTCGAACTCGCGTAGAACGACGAAAGGCGATCTCCTTCAAAGTGCCGCCATGCCAGCGTCAACGACGGACGCCCTACGCATCCACACTGTTAGAAAAATATGACTGTTTAAGTGCGGGGCATGTACCCCCGCCCCTGCCTTGCCGCTACACGTTTATATCACTCAACCAATTTCGGAACGCGCGTACCATCATTCATCCGGAGGAGATATGTGTTGAGGCGACTAGGTTGGCAGGATATGGTGTCCATGCAAACCACTATGATGGTAGAAGTGCCGTTTGCCGCTAGCTACGGTAAATGTGCCGTCTAGTTCAAAACGGCGCATGTCCTGTTGGAAGCGATCTCAGTACATGTTTCTGTTTTTACATCTAACTGCGCACTTAGCGTTTCCGTACAGGTGTCCCCGGAAATGGTGCGCTTTTTAACTGCAAAATGAACTGATCATTGCCGACCGGCTCAGTTTGCGTCCAAATTTAGTGCAGTAGGTCTAAACCAAATGACGAAGTTTGAGCACTTGTCGCCATTTGATTCAAACGTTCTAAGTGACTTTCGGAAATTCTTATATGGGGAAATGAATGACCACGAATACATGGTTATGAATGACTTAGCTTAAAAAACAGACCGAAAGGCCCGTTCACACACTTGCGACCTCTTAGAACCGAGTGCCTTGGAACCTCTTAATATCTCTTACGACGAGAGAACACACTGGCGCCATCTATTGGGTAGCACTGTAAACGTGGCGGTCCGGCATGATTTTCATTTCTCTGGCGCATTATCCTTTCTCTTCTTGTCTCAAAAACTCTTTGTCAGCGTTATAAACGAGCCTCTTCTCATAGGTATTACGCACATTTGACCTGGAAATCCCGCAAAACCTTCGCTCTTGTGAAATGCAGTTCCAGTGTCACCGCTTAGATGGCGCCGGTGTGCCAGTGTGTTCTCGTGCCAACAAATTTTAAGAGGTTTTAAAGGGGCGAGGCAACAATTTTTGAAATTTGCGCAAATACCGCTTAGAACGGATCCCTGACGTTAATGACCTTATGAAACACGCGTTCGTTTTTCACCCCACGCAATAGAAGTCCTCCAAAAAATTAAAGAAAAACGAGCATCGTTCACCCCCTCAACTCGCAGCCAGAACAAGCGGCCACGTGATCTGGAGCCGATTATATGCCGCCAATGTTGATCATAGCCACGCGCTGGGGTTGGCAAAGCACAGGACACGCGCTGAGTTCCAGACATTGTTATGGCTCGGCTATTGTCGTCATTGCAGCGATTGGACACGGGCCACTACCCGAATGCTTCTCGAGCTAGTAATTATCACGAGCCCGAATCGAGTGCCCACGCAATGCTCGGGGCGAATCTATGAACCGCATTCAAATATCGTCATATGGGTGTACTGCGGTCCCCACGTTACGCCATTAAATTTTGCAAAGGAGAGATTGCATGAAAATGATCGCTTTTGTCCTTGAAATTACACCGCAACAAAGGAGTTTCTTGGCCAGTGGCGTTGCGTGCGAGTATCCTTGAGTCCCACTAGCACCAGTAAGCTCGTGTAAAGTGATAAACATTAAAATTGAATATCGTTACACCGCTCCTCTAACAGGTCTCGTCCCTCTCTGTCGTACCTTGTTTACGCGTGTGAACGGTTATTTACTTTCCCACTGATACTTTCCGAAAATCACTTATAACTTTAGAATAAGAGGCGTGTTCAGAACCTCGGCGTCTGGACCGAACTGCTAGCGCTGCAGACGGAGCTTAGACTGAGCCAGAGCCGTTTATACCGAGAGAGCTTGGCCAACGGGTGGAGCTTGTTGCCCGCAGAACCAGCGGATTTCGCGATAACACAAAATGGCGTTACTTCTTCTCTTCTTTATTCCTGAGAAATCGCATAGAGTTCCTATGAGTCAGAGCCACAAAATGGCGGACGGAATTAGTCATCCCGGTTGTCAGACTACGCTGCTGTGGTTGCCAGACTGTCAAAATATCCTTAAAAAGGCCAAACTCTCTCCAGTATAAACGGCTCTGGACTGAGCGTTTGGGCAATGCATAGTTTATTTTTTAGGTGGTGAAAAAAACACTCTGAATGTTTTTAGTGGACACCAGGCACGGCGTAGCCAGGATTTGCTGTTTCAGAGGGGGGGGGGGGGAGAGCAGGTCCCAGCAAAATGGAAGATTTCGGGGGGGGGCCATGCCCCCCGCCCCTGGCTACATGCCTGGTGGACACGCTGTATCATTTAACAGGTTTTGTAAGTCCAGTTCTGCAACATATGCCATTTCGTGAAGGTATTTGTATGCTGCTGTTGTGTCGCACATACATGCACATCTAGCTGGTGAACTCGATATACCTCATGGGGTGGACGCCGCGTGCTTTGTGCAAGGAACTTCGGTGGTTCCCTCTTACAATCTGCATGTACCAAGGAGAAAATTCTTTTCAAATTCATGAAGATTCAGTAATGCGAAATTCTAAATCATTAGGTCCTGATGGTTTTGAACCATTGCAGTGGAGCACATTGTAAGGAAGCTAAGTGTTTGTTGCCTCAAACTCCTTAACATTTATTTCCGAAAATAAATAGTACCACCTTTATAAACGAACAGCTTTCATTGAAAATAAAAAAAAACGTCATTATGGTTAAACATAGAAAATAGCACAAAACAGACAAGGACAAGAAGTATACAGGACAAGCGCTTGTCCTGTATACTTCTCGTCCTTGTCTTTTTTGCGCTACTTTATATGTTCAACTAGATGAAGCAACTAGCCCAACAAGGTATCCTACTCAACGTCATTATGAATGTGCAAACAAAGCCTCTGGCTCAATACTGAAATCTCCAATGGGGACAACTAGTGTTGATAAAAATGTAATACATAAATAAAAAAATCATGAGCCATTCGTCTGCGAAGGTGGAATGTGGATGACCAGCGAAGCTCCTAGTCGGCACGCAGAGAGAAACTGTGCTTCTGCTCGGGGCTTGCGGTGACGTCAGAACGACGCCGTGCTCTGATTGGCTTTGATTGGAAGGATAGTGGGTAGACCGCAATGCTCGATATGCCTTGAGGTCTACCCACTATTATTTTGTTTCACTTTGCCAGTAAGGGCTCGGCTTTCTTACATCGATCGCAACCCCTGTGCAAGAAGCAGACGAACTGGCGTTCCGATCGAAACCATGGTCGCAATCACGACGGTTGCACAATTCGCCAGAGCAGCGGAGCCGCTTTCACTGGAACAAACAATTTTTATTCTGCATCAACACGGCCAGTAGGAACAAATCCAGCCGAATCAAACAAAATAGTTGACGTGGGACGCTAGGCTTAGGCCAGTCCCGTACGAAAACAAGCACCCGCACATCGCTTCCAAAGGCGCGTACTTGCGAGAGTTGTTTCCTGCAAACCGCGCGAGTTCTCGATAAGCAGACGAAAAACTCCCTCCTCATTACTCGCCTTGGCGCACTGATACGTACGACGAAGCAAACCTACCACGTGGAGTTCAAACAGGCTCGTGATTGGACCCAGTGTCCTGTGTCATTGGGCTTTAGTCATTTCGTAGGATGAGACGGAGTATTGGTCGGTTGAGGACATGGTCCTCCCTCGGTGAATGCAAAACGACTTGAACTCATAAAAACATACGAGCTCAACGGGCTACGCTCCTTGAGCACGCTGCGAACGCCGGCAGCCAGGTTGGTTATCAGTTTTAAACCAAAGCGAGAAAAGGTAATCTCGGGATATTTTTTTTAAACAATGATATTCTGTCAGATTGTTTGTTTCTCAAACTTAACAGAAAAAATATATTGTCGGTAGCAATACTATGACGGCCACGGAAAGTGTTACAACGAACATTTCACACGTCAATCAATTCTCCAACCAATGAGCAGCCGAGAAACGGCGCTTAGCTAAGCACCTTTCGTTATGGGCGCGGGGCCTATAGAGCAGGGCTATACCTCCACCAAAATTGCATCTCACAATGTAAATATTGCACCAAAATGTTTCTTCTCTTGTGCGTGGAAAAATTAAAAAAGAAATGTTTTCATCTAGGCTTTTATTACTTTTTATATTTTCATTTTAGAGTCTCTTTAAGTCGTGCCTGAGGCGCGTCCGGCGATAGTCCGGTCCTTATGTCTGCAACGAACAGCCTCTCTTTTGTCTGATATATACACGAGCAGAGCGACTGCAGCTTTACCCACAAAGATTCAATAAAAAATCCTCGCTGATAAAAGAAAAAAAACTGATGATTGAGCACAAAACGCTCCGCACCACGTATAGTTCGCTCCCAACATGGCGATGGCCGATCGAGAATTTCCGGTGTCCGCAATCGTGGAGCGGAAAAGCAAGATCCAGAAAATCGTCAGAGATATGAGTGCGAGCGACACGGAGTAGGAATGTGGGAACTGTTGATTCGGTGCTTTGCTCCGTATGTCTTGTTCATCTTTAGAGAGATATAGACCAAAACGTGTTTGAGGGTTGTTCAATAGCCATTTTATTGCGTACATTGAGTCAATTTAAAACGGTGTCTTGGGAGGAACGTATGGATGGATGTCGACGGAACCATCAGGAAGGTGCTCCTTGATCCAGTCGTCGCGTTTGTAACAGACGCCGTTGACGCAAAACTGCAAATACAGTAGCACGCGTTAAGGGCTGCACAAACAGGACACGCTTGCTGGCGTGCAGCAACGGCAAAGAGCGCGCAGGCTTCCAAGCAGATGAAAACGTTGCGGAGCGCGCGTTCGTTTTCAGCTGAGGACATCAAGCAGTGCAAACAGAACGGATCCCTCCTCGCCTCGTCTCTGTCATCCTCCCCTGTCTTGTTTTCAGTGTGCTGGGGACTGACAAGAACAGCGGAGGCCTTGACGACGGCATGCAGAGCTTGCGAGTGGCTACGTCCTGGTCCTATAGACACTGACCTCCCAAAGATATTTTAAGACCCCCTCCCCCCCCCCCACAGATAGGCTAATGGATGAGAGACTGTAGGCACTGCGCGAGATATCAAGATTGTCCTTTAATTAAACAATTTACTACACAGGTTGCTTGATTTTAGTTCGAACAAAATTTCTTTTAAAGAGGGTTAAACTTAGACGTGTGCCATCTTCACCAGTAGATGAGGGGATAGCGCTGGTAAGCTGGTTAATTAACTGAGACAGTTAATGGACTTTTAATTATCGGTTTTAGGGGTCACATTGGCACAGCATGCGAGTATTGACGGCAATAAACTAGAAATCAGACCAGTTGAAAAAAATTGTAAAAATTAGTTTCGTAAGGTATTATTCGATAAATTTTAGCGTTTTTCGTTCGACTTAAAGATTGAGCTCAAAAAGAGTTCCGCAAGTTCTGCCCACGATGACGGTTCGAAGATGACGCAATCGTTTCATGTGATGTCGTCACTATGCCGGTATCCTTGGGGATTGCTGCGCGACGACAGAAGAGATAGATGATAGATAGATAGTTTATTTAGTGCCGGTCAACAGCCGTGAGGCCTACAGGACAGTACACCTTGTCATGCTTCGCACAGTGGCGTTAACAATAAAGGGGTATTACATAGGACAGGTGTGGTTGCCGAGGAGCACAATAGAAATCAATCGGACGCGTCATCAAATCCTAGTTAGTTAAAAAGAAAAAATGGTTGCCAAGGGCACACTAAGATAAAGTCAAGTGAATATGTCTATCTTGTAAAAACATTGAATTGTATGGGGTATCTTGTAAAATCAAGTCATTGGACACTTTGAATGAATATCTGTATAAAATGTGTGAATACATTTACACGCTTCCCAGATGGGACACGGAAGCACAATGATGACAACAACTCGTCGCAATCAAGAGTGCCATGCACAACTTTTCAAAAAGTTCATATCGTGTGCAAGCCTCCTGTCGTGAAGAGACTGGAGGCCTATGTCTTCTAATACCGAGCTATACTGTAAAACGCCGATGCAGCCAATGTGCCTATCGTATACAATACGAATAAATTTCCTGCTGTACCTCTTCGATTACATTGCTGTAGCCGAGAGAAACAGAGTTCCATATTACGGACGCGAACTCTCTAAACGCGGCTGGACGGCGGAATCAACAGGAAGAGAGAAACACAATGAGGGCTTCTAAATTTTTCTTAGTCATCCGAGCAATACGTAACCGAACGAAGTGTCGCTAAG
>JAZHYW010054573.1:0-67339 GCA_037355805.1 Ixodes ricinus
ACAATGAGGGCGCTTTTTTCCCTGTTCACTCGACGAAGCTGGTTTCTACCGCGTTCCCGTTGCAGCAGCGAATTTCATCGCCTAGGGCTTATTTACAGGTTTCTATCGCTGGCATTTGTTCGTCTTTTCGTCAATGTATTTTGAGCGTGCAGACGTCTCGTATTAACGTAATAACATTTTATAGATTTATTTACAACTGGGTGATTTCATCTCAAATCGTTCATGCAAAAGAAAAAAAAAGAGTCGCGTTTTTAATTTTGTCGAAAAAAAAAGTATGTTGTCGGAAATTTTATATTGAGAACAAAGGTGAAATCCGCTGGTTCGGACAATTTTGTCCTCGAGTTATGGCCCGGAGAAGCTGCCACGGATGAAATGAGCGTTTTTCGCAACTGTCGAAGTCGCAACAGTGTTTGACTTATTCTCCTCCCGTGGTTTTTGGTTCTACGTTATTGCCATTTTGTCTATAACTGTAACTAAATATTTTTAAACTTTCTCCGCTGTTTTTTCTTTTTTTTACTCGTTAAATTATTTTTTTTTTGCCTCGATTTTGTATTAACTTTTGCAGGCTGCTATATGCGACCCTTACTTACAGTTATACTTATAATTTTGATGTCCCTGGAAAGCCCGAAAAGATAAAGTCCGTCTGCTATGCGGGCAGAAACTAGGGGAGAGAATAAGGTGAGAGCGAGAAGGAAAGTCAGGACACCGCGAGCTTTGGTTGGAATGATCAGAGGTATAGACGCAAAGCTAGCTGCCGTTGACTCCACTCACTCTTGGAACGCGTTCGAGCGCCGAATGCCGGCGTCTTTGCTGTTGGCGTCCGCGTTGGAACGCGTTCGAAGAGCGAGTACAGTCAGAGGCAGCTAGCCAGAGCTCGGTATTCTGATCTCTCACTCTGATCTTCTCCGCTCTCTCAATTTCTCGGAGCATTGGATAAGCAATCGTGCCTGATAACTGGCGAAGTGGCCAGGTGCTCAATTGGACAGTTGTCGGGAAGCTGAAACGGAAAGCTTGTAGAACACGTTTGCGTATTAATCTTATCTTATCGATTACGAGACAGCGATAACTCAGGACCCGTCGCCAAACAGCAGGCGAGAAGAGTGCAGTGCTGCGATTACCTCCGATCCCTGTCAATTACTCTTCTGTTAACGCATTTTGCGTTTTCTTATTTAATTATGCAATTTAATTATGCCATTTCTGCTGCCATATTTGCACAAGAATCGTTCCTCCAAGCAGCCACAGTCTTCTTTTGTTACTTCAGCGCCTGGGTCTCGCCGGGCGTGGCTTCTAATCCACAACCATGCATGCTTCAAAGCTCCGCTATTAACGTAATCCGCTACGTACGCCCAAGAAAAGCTCACCGTTAATTAACGACTTAAAAAAAAAAAAATCTGTAAGCGCATACTGAATATTTTGTAGTCCGGACCGGTAAATCTGCAGCCGCGTAGTTTGCAGCGACAGCTGTTTCGCAACGGCATTTCTTGCGGAGCCAGACATTCGACACTCCATTGTCCGGTCAGAGTGAGCGGGCCACTGGAATCTTCACGGGTATAACGGCCGGTCCAGCGGGTCACTTTTTGGGAACGCGGCGTCTATTTTCGGACGAGGAAAAAGGGGGTGAGACCTCGCGTCTGATACGCGCGCCGAAGGCTTTAGATTAGCCGCCGCGTCTTCGGATAGCGGTCTCGGATACGAAGAAGGAATACGCGCCCGAAAAAAAAAATGCGGGGGAATAAAAAAAAAAAAGAGAAGCGATATACACGAAAGGGAAACGCTGTCGCCAGCCCCCTTCGATTGCAACTTCCGCGATTCGCGCCCAGCTGTAATCAGACGGAAGTGACGCTACAGGTGACACGCCGCCGCCGCTCTTCTTTCCGGCGGCGCCACCTCCGCGCCGTCGGCTCCCTTTTTAGCAGACGACGGCAGCTGCCGCTTTCGAGGCCCCGACTGACGCGCATTCTGTGCGGCTCTTCAGGTCGCGCTCGCGCGTCGTCTCCCTGGTTGTTCGTCATCGTACTTGTCCCCCGGTGTTTCGTACCCGCTTAGGATGTGACCCGTCCACACTGCAAACAAAAAAAGAAAAGAAAAAGCTCCGATCGGCTGCGAACCTCCCTTCGCCATGGCGTTCGATCTCCAAGAACTGTTACTGAGCCTCCTGTTCCACCGTGTTTCTTGACCAGCTGCTGACGTGCCGTCCGTCTTGGCGGATTCGCCGGCCGCCCTAGTCGCGTTTGTGTTTGTTCTCTCGGTGAAGTGAGCGGGGTCCCGGTCGCGTTCTCTTCGGACGTGACTCTTCCCTACTCCTGGCCGCCGTCGTGGCGATCGAAGTGCTTCTGCTGGAGGGCTGTCCCCGTTCCACGGGCGGGCTGGACGGCACGCTGGAGATCGGTGAAGTGGCGGACACGGAGCGCCTGGTGCTCACCCGTGCCGACCAGGCGAGGATGCGGAAGCCCCGCTCGGCGGCCCACTACAAGGAGCTGATGGGCCTCCGGCGGAGCAACTTCCTGCTGCTCCTGCTGCTCATGATGGAGCTCAGCTACCTCTGCTTCGGAGCATTCATGTTCTGCAGCTTCGAGCGACCAGGAGAACTGGAGCGGCGACTCCACCTCAAGATGTTCAGAGCCGCCTTTCTCAAGAACTTCACCTGTCTCACCGGTGAGCGGAACATCATCATCATCGTCATCGTGCGCCTTCGTTATCGTCCCGCTCGCCGTCTCATTTGCTGTCTTACGTGCTGTCCCGTTGGCAGAGCGGCAAACCTAAAACCGTCCGCTTTAGACGTGCTCGAAGAGAACAATGGACCAGACAGTGGCCCGCAAACGTTTCGGCACCCATAGTCGTGTCAGCGTCGGGCGGAGGGGGGTCCAGATGTCGACCCCCCTGATTTCTGCATGTGCAAAATGTAGGGCGTGAAACGAGGAGAGGGGGGTTCCTAAACAAATGGGACGCTGCCAACGCCTGACCCTCCTCAGGAAATCGCATCCGCCCGGTCAGCATCCGTCCGAACGAGCAACGCACAAGAACGCCTCTTCGATCTTAAAACCGCGGCAATGTCGTCACCATAATAGAACGTCGCTGTGCAGCTTTCGGGGATCTCAGCCCGAGCCGGCTGACGTTCCTAGTGCCATTAGCATTGACCACACGGGCATGTTCAGGGCTCAGCTGCCACGCGAAATCGAGCTGATGTTGTTAGAGGGCAAATGAACGTTGCGTGTGGCCGCATCGTAGAATGGTCTGGTATATGTAGTTAGTATTTTTTTATACACCTAAAAATGTCATTTTCTCGTTAAAAAAAAACGGAGTGCATAGATTATTCTGGCATGTGAATAGGAATAATTATTATTTCTGCTCAGCTTTTATACTGTATAAAATACGGTGTGGAGAGAACCAACATCCATATGCGACGAATTTTACGACGACACAATGATGTAATCGCGGTGTAGAAGCGACGTTGAAGAAACGAATCTGGACTGGCTAAACTTAGAAAACAACTGCCCTTCACTGCCGCGACGGGGAGCCAAAACCAACGGCTTCGCTAGCTGCTGTCACGTGACATCACCCGTGAGTCGCGCCTCCAGCCACGAACTAAAGAAGCTGGAAGTTTAGAAAGAGTTGTATGCGCAAAGACAGGGGTCCCGTCCCCTGTCCTTACGTACTATAACTCTTTCTAAACTTACATCATTACCAACGCGCTCACTAACGAGTATAAAGAAGCTCACCTCAAACACTGTCACTACACATCCCACGATGAAGCGGCAAGCCGATAGCGAAGCGGCCGTAATAGGGGGTATTCACTGGCCGCCATATTTGAGGTCACTGTTTAGAGCGCATGCTCAGAACGAGCTCACATTGATAGGCTGTCAAGACCGGCTATCTTGATGGTGCGGGGTGCACGTTGCAAAATAACTGTGGAAGCTAGCCATCAGCACGTGCTCAGCATTAGCGCACACGGATATGGCCGCCAGTGAATACACCCTATAGACCAATCTCACCAAGCGTTCGGCGCATGCGTGACGCCGCCATAACTTTAGTTCGCAGGAGGCAGGCAGTGCACAAGACGGCTCGCGCTGCCTCACGCTCTACACGCGCAGAGCTCCAGCGAGGTTGTCGCACGTGCAGAAAGACTAAAGCTCCCTCTGCATTGCGGCAGCGGTGGCGTAGTCAAACCGGCTGGTGAGATCGGTGTATTGCCCACATATTATGAGGTGCAATGCAGTGCCACATCCTGACGAACGTGGCAGGGTTTCCTCGGCAGCTCTGAGCCCTCAAACAAATCGCCTCGAAGCAGACGTGCAAGCTGGCTCATCATTCGCGCGCGCCTAATCCCAGCTCTCGTACTGTATACAGGGATGGCAGCAGACACTACTACGGTACGCCCATACACCATAAGTGTAAAATACACCTCAAGGTGTATTCTACACCTTGAGGTGGATTTGAGGGCATTCTCATTGAGCTCCTTGACGGCCATATGAGAACGCACGAGCATTCTTCCAGATGCCCGAATTCAAGTCTCTCTCCTTCCGTCACCCGTTGCTTGTCATTTCTCACCTGCCTCGAGTGCGGTGCGTGACAAGGAAAATGCGGGAGAGTCTTCGCTGCCTGTTTGTGCGTTGAACCGTGCGTCGCTTCTGCGCTTCTTCGCGATCCAAATTTCCCGGTGACCCTCCTCGGATCCTCTCCGTATATTTGCTATTCCTTTTTTCTCACCCTCTTTGAAACGGCTCGAACCCGGTCAGAGGAGAACGGCAGTCGCCCCCGTTCCAACCGGTCTCCAAACCCTCGTGCCGTCGCTGCTCCATTTGAAAGCTTTCGTATAGACCCGCTGTGCGGAACTCTCAGGGGCGTCGAATTACGAGGCTCACTGCATCGACATCCAAACGAATCCTGCTGGAAGCTAGTTTACAGCTGTTGCGAAAAATGCGTCGGCACGTGGAAACCCGGGTATACGACTCTTCTGAAAGCTAAACTACTGGATGAATCAAGCTAAAACTCTCTACTGACGTCATGAGGACTATACCCCACGCGAGCTTTACTAAATGCCCCAATCGCTGTTCCCCACCGCTAAAAATAAAAACCGTCTTTTTTTTCTTTTTTTTTGTTGTTGCGCAGGAAAGCACTTGTGAATGTGCGCTTTTGTGTAGATCAGTGCAAAGATAACGGACATGAAACAGAAGCTTCGTCGCAGTGTTTACGGTTACGCGTTACAAGTAACCGCGTTACCGGTATTCCGTTACTTCTTTTCGGTAACCTGTAACGTACTCGTTACTTTTTTAAAAAACAGTAATGGGTAACGTACTTACGTTACTCATTTCGAGTAACGGGTAAACGGTGTTACCTTACTCGGTACTTTTTCTTCCCAAAACTTAAACAAATTACGCTTCAATGTTGTTCGTGTTTCCAGCCGCCAAGTCATGTAGATTTGTGTGGTTTTTATTTCTTTATTTACGTTTGTTCTTGCAAGTATTTGGGTGAAAGCGTAAAATAAGAAAAGTAATTTTATTCAGTTTCTGCATGGACATAATATTTTTTGAAATATGGCGCTTATGCGTACGTGTAACGGCAAGCCAGTAAAACGTGTTAGTTACTAATCTTAAAAAGTAACGCGAAAGTAACCTGCGTTACTTTCGCGTTACTTTTTATCGGTAATGTTAACAGTAAGGTGTTCCTTTTAATTTGAAGTAACGTATAGTCGGTAACGCGTCCCTTTTATTTGCAAGTAACGAGTAACGTATTTCGTTACTTTTTTTTTCGGTAACGCCAACACTGGTTCGTCGTAAAATAAACTATTTCGCCAACACTGGACGATAGGATTAAGCTGCGAGAAAGGAACTTTTTTATTAACAAAATACGATCTAAAAATATCTAACAAGATGTAAAAATATGATCTAAATGGAATGATCTAAAATGGAAGGACCACACGCGTGGCTCTTCCATTTCTGTTTACCTGAACCTTCTGCAGCGGTGCAGAAAAGTGTAGGGCGAGTACTTCCGGCAACGTTACTAAAACACTCAGTTGGGAAACTCGCCGTCGAAACCTGGGCCGCTGGCGTCCACCGAGACCGAGCTAAATACGACAACAGCGCCACTCTTTATCATTTGTCTGTACTGTGGTCACCTTGAGCTTTTAGAAAGCATGTTTTTGCGTAAAAACAAACGGAAAAGACTCTTTTTGTATGAAATTTATTGGAGTTTAGTACAAAATGAAGGGCGCGTGATGTTTTTAATATCTTTAGTTTGCAAGGTTTTGCGGCACAATTAATATTGTTTTTATACAACCATGCCTCAGCGGTGCTTTCAGGTAGCGCGTCCCGACCTAGGTGCATTTTAACTTCGGTAGTAAGACGCGGCGCGTCCGCTGGGGAGACGGGGGTGGCACCCCTGTAACCTCTTCCACTGTATCTGTTTCGGCGCCAAAATGGCCGATTAAAGCCAAAATAGAAGTAACGTGCGGTTCCTCGAGTGGCCGCTGCGGGAGAAATGGCGGCGTTGTGTTCGCCATTAGCTCGGTTCGCGAGGACAGATCGGGGCCACTTTTTCAGAGCAGTCTCTATGGCAGTTTCCCAACTGAGTGGTTTAGTAACGTTGACTTCCGGTATGTGTATATAGATACGACCGGAAGTGTACACTGCCCTACACTTTTCTACGTCGGTGCAGGAGGTGCGGATACATCGAACGTGCCTCTAATAAAGTTGATGAGGCATATAGTTGGTGGCTTGTGGTACATGGTGACAAAAAGGAGGAACATATGTGACGAGCGCTTGTCCTCTCGTGTATGTTCCTCTTTTGTCTTCCGCGCTGTTTCTCATCACGAACGAGCCTCTTGTTTTCGTTAGTGCAATACTCGTTGGACTGAACGCACGATTGTGTCCTCTTCCCGGCTCGATTTTTGGTCAACTTTGACAGATCCCTACTTTGGTCAAACGTAAGGTAAATTATATATTTTTTGTAATCTATGGAAGGCCCGAAACAAGCTTATTATAGATATACTAATATCATTCAGACCTGTCAATTAGCCATCTCGCTATCGTCGGGTAAACAGTGCATAGGCTAACAAAAGTTGCATCTTTAAAATTAATTTTCTCAAAATCCCCTTTTATTTTTACTTTTAAGTTTTCGAATTCTTTTAGATACAATAGTAGACTATTAAAAAACGTAATATAGAAATGTCATATTTTTGTTGTATGTCCTCTCGTTGAAGCGCAATCTTGTGAAATTAGTGTTTCTTTAAATAAACAACAGGCGTCCTTATATATTGATCTTAAACGTCTCTATGATTTCGAACATATATTTTGGTCACGTTGTAAAAATAAAATTACATAAAGTAGATAAGCTTTTTATATTCATTATATTTTAGAGTTTGGCATAAGACAAAAACATATAAGCACGCTACAAAACAGTGAGTAGCGAGTCTATCAAAATCAGAAGGCCAGGCAACATGTCCAGATTGTTTCTATATATTAAGGTTCAAAATAAACGAGGCTGTATACTGATTGTCCAGAATATTACGAAGGAATTAAAAATTGTCATGTTATTCAAATGTTGTATATAAAACCTCTGAAAATACACGCCGGGTCTTGTTCACCTCAGATCGTGGAGATCACCGACGGTTTACTGACAATACGCGCAAAACATCCATTTCGGAAAAAAAAAAAAAAAAAGTCATTGGCACGTTTGTTGAAGACAGAGCATTATTTGACTAGTTCAATGTAGCTGTGAATTGGTTTTTGCACTGTCTATACTCCGTTCAGTCCTAAGCTGAGACTATGGTGGAAGATACGTGCCCACCGGACCAATCAGCCGCCTCCCTCTTAGCACCTGACCCGGCTCCCCGGGCGAGGGTATCATGGAGTTACTATAATGTACGCTAGAGGTTCAACTGGCGCTAGTGTCTGTGCGACTTCAGCGAGGCAAATTGAAGCAGACAGCAACCAGTCTACCTTTGCGGTGCTCCTGTGCATTCCTATGGGAAAACGCGCGTGCATTTTGTCTCTTCGCCGGAAAATAACATGAAGCACCTTTGCTATTTGGGTCGTAACGAATAGTATGTACCTTTATTAACATTGCAAAAGTGCAATCGCTTTAGTTAGCGCATATTTCTTCATCAGTGAACGATGTTTAACTTCACTCTATTTCAGGCCCGAACCACTGTTCCAGAGCAGGACGTAGCTTCCACGGTAGTCTCAGCTTAATAATGAACGGGGTACAGAAGCCAGGCAGTCCACGGTGGCAGTTTCGAACATGCCGGCACACACTCACTGATGATCTACTTTCAGGGCACGAGGTCGCACGTGCATGCGTTGAGACATGTATGCGGTTACCGCTCATTCACACTGGAAGCGGATCCGCGTTCGCAAAGCGGTCGCGAACGCGGTGGTATAAAGATCCAGTACAATTGCACGCGCACTCGATGACATCATGTGCGCGTGCAATTGTACTGGATCTTTATACAACCGCGTTCGCAACCGCTTTGCGAACGCGGATCCGCTTCCAGCGTGAATGAGCGGTTACTCTGGGTTTTCGCTGTAACGGCACACTTATAATAGTTTATAGAAACCCGCGTTGGAGATGTCTTGCCTAGCGCATATCTGCTTTTGCACTCTAAAAAGAGAAAGAGAGAAAAAAAAAAAGGTGTAAAAGGGTGTGTCGTTACACCCTTTGTCCCATATAATACACCCCAAAACTTCAATTCGACGTACAGCGCCCTATAGTCGAACAGACGGCCCTAAATTTTACGAGGGGCTTGATAGCCGTGTGGTACAACTTATTAAAATAGCTAATGTACGTATTACTGACTACAAAAGAACATAATCGGGGTTTTCTTGGCCCTACTGTAAAAACTCAGTGTTTTCTTTATGTGGTCCTTGATACGTACTTTGGCTACCTAAAAAGTTATATCGCACCGTTATCAAGCCCCTCGTAAAATTTGGTGCCGTCTGTTCGACTTATAGGGCGCTGTACGTTGAAATGAAAGTTTGGGGTGTATTATATGGGACAAAAGGGTGTAAGGTGATACCCATTTTTTTTAGAGTGTGGGATCTCCACTTGGGAGGAGGTTTTGCTGCATGTATAACTTCTATGTCTTCGAATGTGCTTTGTAGTGTTTATAGCTAGCCTTGTGAGCTTCGTTCGAAACGTGTTTTGTCTTGCGTATGCGCTGGTGCACACTCTTCCCTTCAACGGCAGGAACAGCGTTGATAAAAGCCCATCGCTGGACTGACCTCGAAGCGACTGGTGTGGTCTTTCAAGTTTCTAGTCCGTTGCTTGCAGTAGTGATTGTCAAACCTGATATGTGTCGCGTACAAGCTAGACGCCCAAGCGAAGCCGCGTATATTAAATAATAATAATTGGGGTTGTGTGGATATTTATACAGCAAGTCGTTGGTCGGCCATTTAAAGTTGCGACGAGTCACTCGCTGTAGATGAGCAATTTAGCCAGTGCGGTACAACCGCTAGCCTGGGGTCTTTAACGTGCACCACGCAGTAGTGATACACGACCGCACGCCGGTACGATGCTCATCCAGATCGAAACGGGCAGGGTGGGGATTGAGCCCAGGATCCCTGGGTTCTGCAGCGCGAGCTTTCGCTCCACGTGCTCCGAGCTGGTGTGCGCTAGCCCACTCGGCCACCGATCCCCCCCCCCCCTTCCGCGTATATTAGAACTGTATTAGAACAGAGCGTAAGGTGATTATGGGTTAAAGTGCGCGCGCTCGCTTCTGGGAAACAGATCAAGTTACGGCATAGGGCCCACACATCAATTGAATCTTTTAACCTGATTAATCGCCACCCTTTAATCGATTAATTAATCGATTAATCGGTCACCTTCATTTTTATGATAAATATGTAAGAAAACAAAAAAAATATTTTACTTTTGTTCATTATGTGGCAAACGGCGCAATATACAATTTTGATTTAAAGTCAACCTCGATGTGTAGGCGAGAAGAGCTCATAGGCACTCACACAGTCCCCGCTGCACTAAGCGGACACTCGAACGGCGTTAAATCGGCCGGGACACCTGTAACCTTCTGCAATTGCCTGGAGTTACAAGTCTCGCCCCCACAGTTTACTTTAGATTACAAGTTCACCTGAGGTTTGCCCCTCATACAGATGTACTCGTCCACGTCTGCGTGGTGAATGCGTTGATTTTTTTTACTTTCTTTGGTTTGTCAAATGTTTACCGATTAACCGATTAAAAATATTGATCGCGATTCAAGCTTTAATCGATTAATCGGTAGGTTAATTAGTCGATCGATTGCCCTGCCTTGGTTACGGAGGGTTTGCCTGGCGGGAAGGGGCTCTGGAAATGCCTCTTTCAACTGGTCGCCCGTAGCTCGTGTACTTTATGCTCGCGTCTCAGAACGTAGACAAAAATAAAAAAAGTCTATTGGAAATCATAGACGGACAAGGTCGGTAAGGACACTTGTTTATCCAAAATAACACACATTTACCAGATTGCGGCTCAACTAGAGGACATACAACCAAAATATTACATTTATAGATTGCGTTTTTAATACTCTACTTTTGTATTTAAACAAATTCAAAAACTAACGATATTAAAATATGGGGTTTTAATAAAATTATTTTTAAACGTGCATCTTTTGTTAATTTATACGCTGTTTACGCGACGATATCGAGAGGCTAATTAACAAATCTGAATTATATTATTATATCTATAATCAGCTTGTTCTGAGCTTTTCATATATCTAATAAATGTATAATTTACCTTACGTTTAACCAAAGCAGGGACCTGAGAAAGTTGACCAAAAATGGACCCGGGAAATCAGTTCCACAGTTTCTTAGAAAAATTTTTAAAAATTTATAAGTTTGTATTGTATTCAGGGTGTCTTTATAGTAACTACTAAATGCTAGAAAAAGTTTAAAGGAGGCAAAGAAACAAATAACGGCAGCAGAGGGTGTCAAACATACGACCTTCGACGTCAAGGGAAAACGTTCATTTCTGCCGCAGCATATTCTACGCTCCGTAACTCGAGAACAAAAATACGGAAACCTGACGGTTTGTGCCCTCCTTTCTTTTAAAAATGCTCCCATAACATATAATTTTCTCGCAAAAAAAATTAAAATTAGGCACTTTTAGCCTGCCCGTTTTCAGATGAAAGCACCCATATATAGTAATGTGTACGGGCGAGACATTTAATGCACATCCTCGAGGGAGATTACTTTATTGGTGAAGAAACTTTCTAACGAGTGGACATTAACTTTGTCACCAGTCGCCATCACATTCAGAGCCCCCTTTAAGGCCTAATTGTACTACTACTGCTTCTTTCGCTTGTATTCATTATTATTTACTTAGTTGACAGTTTTGTTATTCGTTTTGTATTTCCCGGTATCACTCAGTGCAAAATATTCTAGCGATAAAGGCCGATTCCTTCGTGTAAATCGTACCCAACCTAAACATGAAAATCCACGCTTCGCGTACCGGTCAGCAAAGCGAGAGCCTGCGTGCTCGCGTATACACTGAGCTCACAAACCCGACAAAAACGTCGCTTTTTTTTTTTTTTTTAGCACTCTCGACATCTGTTTAGCTTCGTACGCCGTATTTTACGAAAG
This sequence comes from Ixodes ricinus, assembly GCA_037355805.1. Classification (NCBI taxonomy): domain Eukaryota; kingdom Metazoa; phylum Arthropoda; class Arachnida; order Ixodida; family Ixodidae; genus Ixodes; species Ixodes ricinus. Next base: position 11,565 of record JAZHYW010054573.1, read on the forward strand.
GCGAAGGTTCCGTCTCTCCCGTCTTCGCAATTGTATCGCCTGTCCAGGAGAAAAGAAAGAGAAAAATAAAATAAACTGCGCATTGTCCAAGGCCCCAACTCCGCAACAACAAAGTAATGCTAGTGGTTGGAATTAGATTCCAAAATTTCGGTATTTATACTTATATTATTCGAAGGTTATAACTTATAAGCGACTTTATCGATTGTTCAAAGCGAAAACGGGGCCTATTCCCGGCGGCACACCAATACTCATCTCCATATATTCGCGACTTGCGATAAACGCCTTTAATTACTATTTTATTTTAATTTTCTTTATCTTTTGATTTAGATACCGGTAGGTCCCGAAACTTGGGCGTCTTATTCGTACCGCTAGCGCTACTTTCGGGGGAGGCCGAGCGTCCGACAACGTGTAGTGGATACCTGCAATGCGAAATACAGCCTTTGTCCTGCACAGCGGGTATACTTTGTCACCTTTGTTCGACCAGCATTGGCACGTAAGCAGAACGTAAGACGCGTTTTGACTATTGAGTCCCGCGCCTCCGCAGGGGCCTTTCCAGAAGCACGCCCTGTGCGCGAACTGCGTAAGGTTGCGGTTTACAGCTTTTACAGGGAGCTGCTCTACCGAGGCGACTGAAACGTCCTTGTATGCGTTGGCGACCCTAATGGAGCAAAGTGCTGCCCTGACGTCGATCTTTCTGTTCTCCGCTTGCGTCGGGCTGCTCACATTAGGGAGTTTTCGTAGATGGTTTTCGGCGTCCCGGCAACGCTCTCCGCAACCCTCTACGATGCCCGGAACTCTACAGTCAAGGCCATCGGCGCGCAGGCGCGGTAGCGAGCTTCTTCGTTGCGGAGGGCTTAGCGGGGGTGAAACGCGGTCTACGAAAACTCCCTATTACCGGCGGCGCGGACATGCGAGTTGCCAATCGGGGACTCTTCCCTCGCGTAGTTTCGGTTTGAAATGAGGTCGAGCGTCCAAACTATATTATGCCCCCCAAAGATATATTTTCGAAAGGTAATTTAAAGAAAAATGCAGTTGATAAGCTAGCAAATTATCCAATTGCGCCTCTTTCCTAGTGGCCCCAATGGCTACCAACTTAAGCCACGGTGCGATCCCTACCAGCCAGAAATGTCTGCCGCCCTCCTGGGCTGTGGAAACCCGGTCGGAGCGCACATGAGGCAGCGCGTCTCTCCGCCTGCCTTGTGCATTCGGAGTTCGCTGGCCTTTCTTGAAAGGTCTCACTTCATTTGCCCATTCAGGATGCCCCTTGTTTGTGTTGTATTTTCTTGTACTGGGAGAACCAAGGAATACCGGGGCTCATATATCCTGCTCGGCGTTCGTGGGAAACGAACGAAGAAAGCGAACGTCGAACGGTCCGCTTCGACGTTCTGCGAGGTTATTTCATCGAGATAATCTCCGAACAGCTCTTCGCGAAAAATTAGGGAGTTTTCGTAGATCGTTTTCGCCACCCTGCAACGCCCTCCGCAATCCGCTACGATACCCAGAACTCTACAGTCGAAGCCATCGGCGCGCAGGCGCAGTAGCGGCTTCAAACTCCCTAATAGTTCTATCGGGTGCTGGGTCGGGGACGAAACAGACGCGTCCGTTCCTTTGCTTCGGTGCTGTGCAAAAATCAAGTTCTGCTGAAAACGTGGCCTAAAACAATTTCAGGAGTCCGTCCGACTAGTTGTGAAGTGAGTGTCGACCACATTGTATATTAGCATATGCTGCGTTCTTTCAGATATTTCTCACATAAACACTTTGTCGGATAGTGCGGCGCCATGGGGTACGTACAAGATGTTGTTCGGATAATAATTGGGGTTGTGAGGATATTTATACAGCGAGTCGTTGGTCGGCCATTTGTAAAGTTGCGACGAGTCACTCGCTGTACATGAGCAATTTAGCCAGTGCAGTACAACCGCTAGCCTGGGGTCTTTAACGTGTTCACGCAGTAGTGATACACGACCGCACGCCGGTACGATGCTCATCCAGATCGGAACGGGCAGGGGTGGGGATTGAGCCCAGGATCCCTGGGTTCTGCAGCGCGAGCTTTCGCCCCACGTGCTCCGAGCTGGTGTGCGCCAGCCCACTCGGCCACCGATCCCCCCAAAGATGTTCTTCGATTGAGCCTGTTGTTAGCGGGGAATGGCCATGACTTTCGGCTATCGTGTTTGGTCAGATATTATTGACAGTTAAGACCTCGTCGATTGACACGGCTGAATGTTTGGCGGCGTGGAAAATCTGCGTAAAATGAAACAAACATTCAGTTGCGTTCGTTCTGTCGCGTATACGGACTCAAGAAACAGATATATGCTTGTATTTGTTCCCAAAGGTGGTCGAATGCTTTCTCAAAGGCCCGACAAATTCTACGATAATATACCCTGGAGAAGGGAAACAAGGGGGACAAAGGACAAACACAAATCTCCAAACACTACTAGGTGACTGGTGAGCAACCGAAAAATCGCCTGGTCCTGGCATTGAAATAGAGGACCTGTCCGCCAGGACCAGGAGGAATTTTTCGGTTGCTCACAGTCACATAGCTGTGTTTGGGAATTCGTGTTTGTCCTTTGTCCCCTTGTTTCCCCTTCTCCGGGGTTTATTATCGTCATTCTTGTCTAGCTCGCTTACACCTTGGCAATATATGTATTATCATTATAGGAGAAATTATATTCGCCATAAAACACGCAAAAAGAACAAATGAAACGCAGCAATTTAGCCGCAACCAGTGTCCGGAATTACGTGTACGCAGGCTGCCACAGCCCGCTGATGAGAAAGCCCACGGACCAACGCAGTCGAGCAACATACACTCTCAAAAGCAGGGACGCGCGCTGGAAATCGCAGGGTTCGAGACTACCGCTGGAAAGGTCTATAAGCTCCGCGTGTTTACACGCACGTCCTCATGAGCAGGCATGCTGTGCTCATCCATAACCTTTGCTTCACTTCTGAAAAAAAAAAAGACAGAAAAACTACCGGTAGTCTGTAGCTAGTAATGCTTTATCCCGAGGCTTCACTTCTGAAGGGAAAAAAAAAGAAAGACAGAAAACTACCGGTAGTTTGTAGTTAGCAATGCTATACCACAAGTGTGCAATTCAAGCAATACTTTGGACCAATGTTGTTTTTTTTCTTTATTATTAAATGAATAGAAAGCATGACATGCAGACACAGCCTTCTAGGCGCTTCAAGGCCTTCGTTGCCATCCCCAACTGCTGCGCCGTTTGCGTTCGCGAGACGGCAGAAACGTAGCGCACCTGTTGCCGTGCGGACGCGCTCGCCACGTGGCTGCAGAAAAGACAGATTGCGCACTCCCCGCAGTCTTTGCGGCCAAGCAACACTGCTGCTCTTATTCCAGCGATAGCTGTTGTTGGCACTTCCCATTACTTCAAACCACGTCCGCTGTCGTTGGGGCAGTTGCAGGGGTTGTCGATGTCTGTAGCGGGCGTAATGGGGCGTATACGGCGTCCGCCGGGATATTGCCAGCTGCTTGAGAAAATCGCCCGCGCGCCGCTCTCTGAATCGAACCTGGGTCCGTTGCGTGTGAGGCGAGCGCGTTACTATACGGAGCTAAGCCGCAGCTTTGTTTTCTTTATTGAAGAGCTACGCCGCTGCAGCATCGGCAATCCGCTTTATTATACGGTTTTGGTGTGAGTTTGAGTCTCGAGTAGTGTCCGTTAGATGGCCACAGTTGCTGTGACGTCGCGATAAAAGATTCTAAGTCATTCTTATATTTACTTTAAATTAATGGGAGCCACCTGTCAAAATGAAAAGCTTCGGCTATAGGTGGCACAAGCAGCGCCACCGCCCCAATAAAAGAGTTCAACCGTACCCAGGGCTTAAAGTCTGGGGGTCTCAGGAGGTCTCGGACTCCCCACTGATTTTAACGGATGGTCTGAGACCCTCCTTCACAGTCCCAGCATTAGTGAAATCAAAATCATATCTTGCAATAAAATAGCTTGTTTTCAGGGATCTGACATTTGGGGATTAGCAATTTGAGGGTTGCAGGTACAGCGTGGGTTGAGTCATCACTGGGGTTTCTTTTATGTAAAACTAGTACATCTCGTCAGAACCCAACCCCTCCCCCCCCCTCCTCTTCTTGTAGGGACCCCCTCAACTTACGGGAGACTTTAAGCACTGACCGTACCCATCCATCTAATACCAGCTAGAAGAAGGGCCTGCGTATTACGTCATCGTTAGTGGGTCCCTGAGCAGCCCCAAGCGGCAAACGCGCTGAAACTCGACGAGAGTACAGCGCAAAGCGGCAAACTCTGTTGCCTTGGAGTCGCTGCGTGCTAGCGTCGCGCTTGTTGTGGTATTCGCGCAGCGAAGGAAAGGATTCCATCACTTTCCTTCTCTGCGCGTTGCCATGTTGTATTGGACTGTGGAACGCTTTCTGGGCATGCGCAGTAGCATAGCCTATGGCAGTAGTTCCCTTTTTTTTTTAATATCGGACGCACAGTGACTCAGCATTTTTCGCCCAGGTGATAAACGCTGCAAACCGCCACGTTGAATTCTGACGTAGCTGGGCTTGAGCAAAATACCAAATCACTTTATTTCCCGAAAGGCGCTAGAAATTAACGAGGTCATGCCACTAGTCCTATTTTCCCGGCTTTGCTTTTTTTGTGGACGGTGCAACGATATTTGTACTTTCAATAAATCCCGCGTAGAATTAATCCTCGACGCTCGTAACCATTCGTAACACGAATTGTGCGAGATCGGAAAATGTATTGTCAGTTCAATCGACGGACATTTCTACCGCACGGGCAGACAGCCGGGGCAGGCGGAGTCGATTCGCCGACGTCGATCAGTGCGCCTGCCCACACCCTTGGCGCACTCAAAACAGTATGGCGCGCAAGTCGTGTGCCTGCGTGGAGTCCTCGTTGATCGGATGTTGTTCCGGGGCCGCCCTCTCCAGTAGCGGATGCCTCTCTCCCCTTCCTGGTATCGCAGAGAGGAGGCGGCTTTCTTTCTGCTGTTGCCCGGCATTTCGCGGCTATCAGCTGGTCGCGCAGCTCTTTGCTGCCGCCCGCTCTGCAACGCTCATGTGACAGTCTCGCGCCGAGCGCTGCGCCGTCCAATGACGTCATGCATATCGCGACAGGCTGTATCACAGATATCACGTATGCACGGGTTTCGCTTCCCGGATCCAAAACGGCGCTCCCCACGATACCGGAGTGACTGCGCAATCGATTCAGTGAATCACCATCAGTTTTCCTCAAATCATTACGAAAAAAAAAAACCAAAAAAAAACGCGAAGCTGTCGTTATTTTTACAGGTTTTTATCTACTTCTAGTAACCTGTTCGGTATAATAAAATCGTGTTCCGAACTGCCCCTTTCTCGTATTATATATATATATATATATATATATATATATATATATATATATATATATATATATATATATATATTACCCCGCAACTCAACTTTGTCGTCTGCGTCGCCACCCGCTGTTGCTTCTGTCAAGTTTCTTGGTCCTATTTTTTACAGAAAAGGAGCTACGCTTTGTAATTTTACATGAAAAAAACCGACCTGTGAAATACATCGTTGATGAAAAGTTTAGATTGCTACTTGGAGGCGTCCATTTGTACGGTCCATTTTAGATCGAGCCTGCTGACTTGGGACGCCCCTATATTTTTCAGAAAACTTAGCTCGGACTAAACACATGGTCTATATAAGTGCGAAAGCAGCAATAATGTTGACTTTTATTAAACGAAACTTAAGATTTCCCTAAAGCCGTCAAGCGCACAGTATATGTTACAGACACAGGACCCGTCTTGGATTACGCCAGTGTTTCCTGGGATCCCCATCGGGCCTCTCATGTAAACTAACTCGAGAAAGTGCAAAGCAGGGCAGCTAGATTTATTTCGGGAAATTGTAGCTTTAGCTCCAGTGTTAGCCTGCTAAAAATAGCTACATTTTGTTTTATTATCCCGCAGAATACGGTGTATACGATTGAAATTCTACCATACGATCTTGCGGAAGAGATGAAACCAAGCATTTGCTCACACCACCTTTAATTCAGGAAGGCGGGACCACGCTAAAAAAGGCGAGAGTACGCGCGTAGAGCAGATCTAATCTACAACAAGAAACTGGAACTCGCTGCCTGAAGAAATCATTTCCATAATGCCTAGATTAGCGTTTTTCATTGAGATGGTAAATGCTGTTACTTCTTAGCTGACTCGCAGCGTCTTCATTTTCTTGCCTCTACACAACCAACATGTGACCTTAAATGTGTCTTGCGTGCCTATACGTCTCCTTGCCGCATGTTTGTACCCTTTCTCTGATGTGTATTGGCACCCCCTCCTTCGCAATAATGCCCTCGGCCGCTGCCAGGTAACGCGAATAAGTAAATATATAAATGAATGACGCTGCAATTCTTAGAAACCGTCCTGGAACCAATGCTGCCACTGGCGTGTGTTCTAATTATCTTTTTCTTTTTCTTGACACTAACCTAGTTATGAGTCGACTGGCATTTTGACACAGTCGGGAACACGTGCCTTCCAGATGGTTGGCTTCATTTCGCGTGTCAGGCGGCTGTACAACACCTGACAGCTCTGACAAGCTGCGCGTTCAGCAGCTGCGTATACCTTCCGCTGCTTCCGGAAGAGGGAAACTGCGCACGCCACGCCAATAAAGGCCCCTCGCGCGCACTGCCGCCGGTGCTCTTTTGTTCATTGGCGTCTCCATACCCGAGTAGACTTTTTAGCTGACAGCTTCAGATTTTGAACACTTGACGCCGTTTGAGTGACTGGTGGCGCAGATACTTTCAAGGCCTATTCACGTACTATCTAAGCTGAAAACAGTTTTGGTTGATTGTGTTTGCTGCGGGGACGTAAAGCGCTCGACTATAGTGCACAACAAAACGTCCGACGGTTTGTAAAGATGCCCCAATCCGACCAGGTGCCGGCCAGTCACGGGCATCGCCTGAATGCACGTGACCGCCGCCGACGTGTGGTAGGATTCGTCCGACGCGTCGTACGATCCCGTCGGACGACTTGTCGGGCATGGATCGGACGCTTTACGTCGAGAAAGTGCGTGAACACGACCGTATCTTTTTCTGTCTCACGAGTCGTGCAAAGTACTGACAAAAACACAAGTACAAATAAGTTGTTGTTGTTTTCTTTAGTTGTTTTATGTACGTGCGAGCACTCTTACCAGGAAACAGCATTTGAAAGCCCTCGAGCTCTACTACCGCGGACAGTATGAGCTGAAACCGCATTCCATACTCCCTCCGCTTTCCTGCCAGTTTTTGTAGAAAGTTTGGTTCTAACTTGACCTGGAACGCAAAGCTTAACTAGGTCTCAACCTTTGAGCTCTTTGACAATTTGAGGAATAGTGAAACTTGTGGAAACCGTATGCGCAGAAAACGTCCTGACCGTGTGTGTCAGCTCATATACGCCGGGGGTGTACCTGTCACAACGTTGGGCAGATAAATCCGGAGAATCTAAAGGACGTGCATGCCTATCCCGATCATCGTGCCGATGACAGCGTGCAGCAGCTTGACTGTGTACGCCAGGAAACGTGGCTCGAGAATCGAGCTGCGCATGTGGTTGCTTTGTCCATCGAAGAAGTCGGCCTTTGCAAATCTACCGTCCACGTTTACCACCACCGGCAGCTTTAACGATTATCTGCGGTTAAAGGCGTTGACAACTGTCCATTTTGTGGCACGATGATTCTTTCTACCTTGATCTCGAGAACATGAAAGAGGGCCCTCCGGCTCGTGCTCTTCGCTTTGGCCAGCGCACTGCCGCCATTTCGGATCAGGTACTATACTTGGGGACAACTTTTCCTGGCATTTCCCAAGGAGCGAAGACCGCCCGAGCACAGCTGTGATCGGCGCTCAATGTGCTCGAGCGCACGGTTGCCATAGCTTTGGCTTCATCGCCAGAAAACTTGTCCCGAAGTATAGACACTTGCGAGCATGCATGGCACCTTCACTGGTACCTTGTAAAGTCACTGAATGTTACCAGAGTACCGAAACTCCCGGACTCGAGGCGCCAAGATGGCGGCTCAATAGTTTTTCTTTACTGCGGTGACCATGAGCGTTAGGAAGCATCGTTCTATAAAAACAAATGGGAAAGACGCTTTTCTAGGAACATTTAATTGGAGATTACTACAGGCTGACAGGAGCGTGATGTTTACATAATGTACAGGTTCACAAGATTTTGCGGCACAATTAACAATGTTTTTATGCAACCATGTCTCACCGGTGATTTCCGGTAGCACGTCCAGACCTGGGCGCGTTCTAACTTCTGTGGTCATTCGCGGTGTGATGGCTTGATGGATGGATAAATGTTAATGGCTATACCCTCTGCAACGGGCGGCAGCTTGCACCACATAGCCTAAGTCTAAAAAGACAAAAACGTGATTTCTCCCGCCCTTTTAAGACCAATTTTTCTCCCCTAACTATCACCAGGCAGTGTGGGATATCACCAGTATGACCTTCGGGGGATCGGGCAAAAAGAAACTAAAAACATCACCCCCCTGCCTCTTTCCCCCGGCGAGGAGTCGCCAATTTTCCTCTGGTCAAACCTTTTCGGCGTTACCCCAGCACCGGACCCACTGGGAGACAGGGTTGAGACTTTGGGCCGGAGCCACGCGGGAGAGAGTCCCAATTTTCCTCTGTCCCGCCTGTCCCCAGCTGTGCTAGTTAGTTGTCCATCATTTAATTTTCCTAGATAATTTCCACCAATCTTCTAATCGTCTCTTTGTCATTGTAATCCTTTTCTTTTCCATCCTTCCATCGTCGCCAGTAAAACCCAGGGCCCCGGCCAAGTCCGTTACCCCTTCAGGGAGGGCAGGGCGAAGCCCCGTGCACTTCAAAACCAAGTGCTCTAGTGTTTCGCTCTCATTATGGCAGGCGGCACATAATGTGTCTGTCTCCTGAAATTTAGCCCTATACGTCCTCGACCTCAAAACTCCCGTTCTTGCCTCGAACAGCAAAGCACTTTCCAGTGAATTGTCAAACAGTTTTTCCTTTCTTATGTCCTGCTTTCGTGACCTGTACACTGATAAAGCTGATTTCTCCTGCATTCTCCCCTCCCACATTTTCCTCTCTGCCTATTTTGCCCCCTTTTTCACTGAAGTAGTCTGTTCAGCCCCATCACCAGTGTGAAGGTATTTAAATGTAAGCTTTCGGGTTCGGTTTGTCCATTTGGTGTTTAAACTTTGTATAAATACTTGAATACCTTCCGTGCCCACCGCGTATCATCCATTTCGGTCAACCTTTGTTCAAATTTCAACTTACTAACTGCCTCCCTTCCCTCAAAAGACGAAAGCGTCCGCTCGGGAGACCGGGGTTGGCAGTATGTTTCGGCGCTAGGCCGATTAAAGCTAAAATTGAACGCTAACATCTGGTACCCTGGCAACATACAGTGACTCTAGGACGCCATGCATGCAAGCGCGTGCAGCTTGCGCGTGAACATGGCTTTGGCAAGCTTGCAATTGCACGAGCTTGTCCGCACGTGCAGATACATGGCGGCGGTTAGTGGCTTTGCTCGCAATCATCTGTATCTCTATTTCTTTTCCGCGATCGTGCGCATCTCTGCATCGAACACTCCAAAGAAGGAGATTTCCCCCGTGTCGTGCTGTCTCTTCAGAAGGCAGAAAAGAACAATGCCCAAGCAAGACGCGGGAACATAAGAAGGCATGCCTTTTTTAAACTGGCGAAATTCATTATGCTTTTGAGAGTTATCTTTCATTTTGGGATTCAAAGGGCCGCGTCTTATATAACCGCAAGTTTGTATGTTATTGACTTAAGTTCGCATAAACGGGAAAAAAGGGGCAGACGAAATGGGCGATGGAAGAAGGATTAAAGGACACTAATGCCGGTGCTGGTAGAGTTGGCACCTGCAAATCTTTTTTTTTTTTTCGTTCGCACTGAAATTGAGAAAGAGCAGGTCTAATGGAGAAGCGGCTCGAACAATTCACCAAAGAACTCACTCTGCTTGAGGAGGAGGCTCCTAGAAGGAATTCGTATATCAAATGTAACAAAAAACTCAAGAGATGATAAAAAACTTGTAGTTTTGCCTAGGGTGCCTCAATGTCCCTCTGCTTAGGGTGATGCCACCTTTGTAGTACCCGATGCCGACACCACGCGCTCACGGGTAAAATACAAAAATCGACGAAAACAAAATGTCGTCATAGCACAGTCAGCGCCACAAACCGTGCCGGGACACGCTCTTTCACGCGCTTCTGAAGAAAAAAGAAAAATAAAAGTGTGGGACAAAATGGCCAGATGTCTCACCCTAAGCAAAGCGCACATGAAGGCACCCTAGTTTTGCCTATCTAATGCTTTAATGATGTATACTATTAACACCGGCTGATTGTAGTACGAAATGCTCATTGCTTCGTGCTAATAGTCTCAGCGTGGCGGCCGATGTTTCGATCGAGATTCTTCATCGGGGCCCCCTATAAGGCGAGTGATCAAGCCTCGGCAATCTGATGTTTCACCTTACCAGCCTTAACTTAATTGTGTTTTGTTTGCGGGAGGTCAGTCAACTCCCGTGCGGTGTGTCCGCTGCAGCTGAGAAATTTAGCCAGTGCCGTACCACGCCTAGGCTTTCTTACGTGCATTACGCGGTAACGAGTAGTACAGGACCGCACGCCGGTACGATGCTCATCCAGATGGAAGCGGGTAGGAATTGAACCCATGGTAAGGTGTACTAGAAGGGGGAGGTGTGCCGGTCCGGCGGTCGTGAGGGTGTCGCGATGTGCAAGCACGCCGGGGAGGGCGCTGTGGAGCAGAGCGCGGCCACCCTACGGCTGACCTGGCGGTCGTTGCAGAGATGCTTTATTCGGCGTGAAAATGGTCGTATTTTTGTGGGAAAGAATAAGTACCATCCTGTATTACACCCTGTGAAAAAGCGTGACTTGCGCGAGCGGCGGAACCTTATACTCAAAGCTGCAAATGCCGTTTAGCGCGCTCAGTTGCCTACAAGCGCATTGCGCCTTTACTTTCTTCTTTCTCTTAGAGCGCGAGCTCTTAGGCGCCCGTTTTTGGTCTTGAGCGGCGTCGCCGTAACCGCGCGTTGCATGCAACCTTCAGGCTGCATGCAGGCCCGCATTGCGTGCAACCCGACGGCGTCGGCGTAACCGCGCGTTGCATGCAACCCAGCTTGCATTCAGTCTCCGTTGCATGCAACCCGATTTGCTGAGCTAGGCGTACACGCGCCGGGTCGCCTGATGTCATACCCGGCGACGCCCCCGAGGTCACGTGACTCTCCTAAAGTCACGTCGACCTCTGCACGAAGGGCTTAGCGCTGCTACGGCCGGGGGGAGGAAGATGCGAACGCTAAAGAGAGAAGGGGGCTTCCCCTCTTCTCCAGCGTTCCGTCTGCTTCCTCTCCCCGGCCCGTCTTACCCTCGCCCTGTCGTTCTTAGGTTGCAACGGACTATAAGTCGCATGACGCCCCGAGGTCACGTGACCCCCCCCTCCGAGAGTCACGTGACACCCCTCCCCGCGGTCACATGACCCCCCCCTCAGTACTCCTTCTCTCCTCCTTCCTTCTCAAGAGCTGCGCTCTAATTCGGCGTTACAGGGCTTTCATTTTTTTCGTTTTTCTGTTACAGAAGATGAATTGTCTATCTCGCCTTAGATACCATCATTAAGAATGCGAAGTTTGAGTGTGATATGATATGCGATGCTTTCCTCTCTACTTTAGTGTCAAAGCTCCTTTAATAATTTTTTTTTCCGAAAGCTGTACATAATTTGCAGACCTTTAAATGCATAGTTTTTGTTCTGGTGTTAATACATCTTTTTTTCTTGCTGTGTAGCATGGATTAATGAAAGCAAGCTTTTCTTGACTTCTGCATTTTCAGTCAAAGCTTATAAAACAAGAAATGTCTGAATTAATGTCATCTAGTGAGCATGCATTGTATGAAAATAAACACAAAGACTGGCAAGATAAATGGAGCAACTTCAACTGCTGTCTTTATTAGAAGAGCAATCCCATCTGGGAGAAGACTTGATTTCTCTGACATGTCACACAGGTGAGACATTTTTCTTGGATTTTCTCTCTCGTCAGTTTTGTTTTTTGCTATTGGAATCATGCGATTCAATTCCGCGATCAGTGAGACGTGGCTTTGGCATCGAAACAATGAGTGTTCTTGTTGCTTGTGTTGTAACTCACGTCTGCACCCCGACACAAAACAGCACCGCTCCGTCGTTTTCTTCGCCGTCTTTGACATCGCTGTGAGTCCCTTGTCTCTTCGGCACAGCTAGCATGCCACACAAAGTTGTATCGCTTCACACGCAACTCAAAACAAGAAGAAATGGTCACACCAACACGCCCCAAGCCAGCCTCGCTAAATGCTGCCTGACCGGCCTCCTGGCCCCGCTGTGACTGGCAGCGCCACCCCAGACCCCCGCGGCAGAATTAAGTCATACGACTCCCAGCTTTTATGGAGATGCCGCAGTGCGGTCGGCACACCTGCCAGTTCTAGTACACCCTACCCATGGATTCCTTGGAGTCTGCAGCGCGAACTTACCAGTTTTGGCCACCTTCGTGTTTTGTCAACCTTTGTCACTCACTGCACTCTCAGCGAGTCCGAGTTACCATAACAACCTCTTCATTCGTCTTTATAGAAATTACGCACCCATCTTCAGTGGTCACACGCAGAATATACTGCACAGAGAGGCCAACAGTTAGTCGCAGCCCAACCACTCAGCTGGTACATATTTAGGAAACCGAATCAACAGACAGCGGCGCAGAGGTTATCGACGGCAACCATTTGGCCAGTAGCTTTTCTTAGCAACAAATGGCTGTCAGTGGAGCCGACTTTCACCCAGCGGGGGCGTCGTCGCGCAGCTGAGTCATGGCCGACGAGGCCATCGATCCTCCAGGAATCGCCGGCGGACCGATCGGGCCGAGGGTCCATCGGGACGCGGACTGCCCGGGCACGCCGGGCGGCCCGTCCTCGACCGAACGAACAGGGTCTCGCGACAGCGTTATCGCCGCCGCACGTGAGCGATCTGGGCAGCGTGGCAGGTGCCTTATCGTGACGCGGGCGATTTCACCGTATCTTACACGCGAGCCGCCTGGTCTTGCGACGCCGATACGGGCTGCTGGCTGTTCCTCGCTTCCAGTTCCTTGTATACCCTAAACAGTCGAGTTGTACTCTGGAGACAACAGCTCATGTCTCCGAGTCTTGAATGGAGCGTGAACTTGGTCGAGGGGACGTGCGACAGCGACCAAACTGGGGGAGCACGGGGACCGTTTTTGTCGGAATCGGGACTTAAAGTCTGAGGGGTCTCAGGGGGTCTCGGAGCCCCCACTGATTTTGACGGATGGTCTGAAACCCTCCTCCACAGCCCCAGCATTACTGAAATCAAAATTATTATTGCAATAAAATAGCTTGTTTTCAGGGATGTGACATTTGGGGATTGGCAATTTAAGGGTTACAGGCACCGCGTGGGCAGAGTCAGCGGTGCGGTTTTTATTATGTGCACCTAGTACGTCTCGTCAGAACCCCCCCCCCCCCTACCTACTTGTAGGGACCCCCCCTCAACTTGCGGAAGGCTTTGGCACTTATACCTGTTTTCGCCTCAAGAACCGTAGGAAAAAGTCCGGCTTCTCGCGGATGATTACTAATTTTCACCTTTAGGTGGAGATTTAAGATATATTTAGTAGCATTTTGGAGTGGATACACGTTATCTTATCAAGGAGTACACGTTTCAAACGCCAAAAGCATCGCCTGTGCCTCCGACAACCAAATCTGGCGAGAACTATTTTGCGCGGCGTCTGAACAATGCGCAAAACTTACTGTTTTCTTGACGTGAAAACGGGTATAGTCGGAATAACATCGCTGTACGAATATGCACTCGTTGGACACTGTCCAGTTTCCGATAAGAGGACTTCAACCTACGATGTTAAGCGTTCACGGTGCACACAGGATATCCGTCGTGGTAGTGTCCAAATCGTTTGTCAGAAGCTGAGCCCCAGTCGTATCTCGAGACAAAATATGCGCCTACATTCAACAATTGATGATCACTGATGACAGTGAAAGTCTCAACTCGTGCCCACGTTGCTGGAGATCGTCCAGGACTTCCGGTACAAGGCTGTGAACCGTCCAATCAATGATCTTCCAGATATATTCCGATGCCAGAGCTCAAAAAATAAAAAGGCCCCTAAAAATAAAAAATAAATTTTTTTAAACAGCCTGGTTGGGACACGCGTGTCGAAAAATTAATTTTACGCGAAAGAACAATTTGTTTAGAGAAAATTTAGTCGGTAGTCACCCCCTTCCAGTTGTTTTCTCTCTCGTCATTTCTGGATCGTGGAGGAGATGTGGGTCGGCTTGGTCATCACGTTGAGGTGGAGAGAGTGTATGACCATCTTGTTGAAGTGGAAAGAGTGTATGACCATTCCGTGATGTCATAGACTTTGCGCGCAGAATTTAGAATAAATCTCGTGCCGTCAATATTGGTCTAAAAACTTTTTCCCGTAAAATTATTTTTTTACACGCGTGTCCCAAACAGAATCTAAAAAAAAAAATGGTTTTCTTCTTTTTAGGAGCATTTAGGCCTCGCGTCGCATGTGCGCTCCTGTAAGTAAGCACGTGTAATACTCCTGTCAGACGGGCACGTTAAATGACATTTAAGCAAAATGACATTAGAGCTCGGCCAATCCGCGTGTTTAGTACGCCACGCTGCGCGTGCACCCGCCACGTGCAGAACCAGTATCACGAGCTGATTCAGCGAGCTGAGAATGACATTAAATCAAAATGACATTTACTTTCCCGTCTGACAGGGGTATTACAGGAGACTGCCAAGGGGGCATTTATGCGCAGATTGCACGTTTTTATTGCACGCGCATGACCAAAGTTGAGCACGCGCAATTTTCACTCCTTCAGAAATGTATATAAGGTTCGGTTCTTTAAAGTTGTAAAATGCTGCTAAACCACGCTGAAAGGCCCAGCCGACACCTACGTGCGGTAGAAAGAGACCTCGAAGATGGCGACCGTGGTGGCCGATGCCAGCGAACCTAGCGAGTGACGTCAAGTGAATGTCACCTATACGCACTGCAGTACACGGCAGAGGAAAAACGCGTCGAGTGCATGCCAATCTCTACCAACGCATGCGACACACCGGAAGCCCAATGGAAACAATGGCGGCGGTTTCCGCAGCTTAAGTGCATCTTCGCAATACTGATGAAGTGTTATATGAAACAACGCAGTCGGTGCCCTGCCAAGAAACGTGGCACGGGTCTTGGCAGCGCGTCAGAGGCGTCGTTTGTTTTGTCGAGGGGACGCTGACACCGCGGAGACACGGCTCGAATGTCGTCTGCTCGCGCACTCGAGGCCGCCCCGTCGCCGCATTTAGCCGATTCTCCGGTTTCGAAGGCAAATATTACCGCTAAGGTGGTCTGACTCGAGCCGAAACAGTTGAGTCACAGAGCAAAGACAACCAACCATGCACTACCGGATAGTTCGCTGAACTCAAAGGTAAGTGCTAAAATGAAAAATACAGACAAAAAAAAATAACAGTAAAAGAGAAAGGCTGTCATCTAGCTCCTTTTGTTAGTCCTTCGAAGGTAAATATTACCACCAAGGCAGGGTGGAGAATCAGAATGGTTTCACTATGATTTAAATCAAACCTATCCCGAAAAAAATAATCCCGAAAAAACATTTTCTTACTGTACGTTTACCAATGAATGTTTTTTGTGTTTATGTGCATTTGTTTTGCATTTAAATAACAGAATCATCGAGCAAACATATTTATTGTCTGAACACGAAAAAACAGTTTTTAGGTAAAAAGCAAAATAATCAAAACTTTTTAATGAATTTAAAAAAAAATATCATGCTGTTTTTGTTCTATAGTTTGGCGGGGATTACATCGATAAAACGTTAATTAAACGGTGCCTTACATTTACAATAAGCATTTTTTTTCTTTATTCTTATCAATGATGGGACGAATTGATCAATCAGCTGTCGTGTGGCGCGGAGAATAGCGGGCAGCAGACGGGCTGAGCAAAACTTGGAGACGCCTGCAGGTGATCGACACTTTGGATTCCTCTTCGCAGCCTGTATTCGCAAACAGGGCACGTAAACCACCTGACTCCGAGCGTGCAGCTGGAAACACTCAGAAATCTACTCACACTACTAAAACTGAGGCTGGACAAAAAAAAAAAAAAAAGTGCAGAGAGAAAATTGCTATTCTGACTGAGTTCGTGAATGCCGCCGTCTGCATGTAAATTTCGCGAAAAAAAAAAGGGGAAAAAAAAAAGATTTTAGCGCAATCAGCAGGCGTTCGCCGGCCTGAAAACGAAATTAAATGAACTCTCTTTCTCTTGATGTCGCTGTTTCTTTTCTTTCTTCTTTCTTTCTCCGCTAGATAATACCTAAGTCCAACAATGGGACAAGTTTAGGACTCTACCCACTTTATCTCGGCGCGTAATTCACCTTGAAAACTACATTGTTTTACAACAATAAAATAGTCTTCGTTAATTATGCCCAGACTCCACCGAGAGAGGGCCACGGCAGACACTGCGAACCCGCCTAACCAAACGGGCACCATGAATCGTGCCACGTGACTTTGGATCGGGCGCGGCAGACTCGGTGCCCAGGGGTGCCTGCGACATAACAGTCCTCCACACCCGATTCGAACCGGTGACAATCAGTTCGTCGAACGACGTTTCATCGACATGCGATGTTTCATCGACAGTTCGTTTCGTCGAAAGGCTTCCTGCGTTCGTTTCATCGACAGACCTTGCGACGTTTTTGTCGAACACAACATGCTGTTTCAGCAACAAATGTTCTGCCTCAAAATAACAGCGCCAGTAGGGGTACAGATTCGTCTGGCGTCGCACCAGGCTCGAGGAGGAGGAGGAAAGAAGGAGGGAGAGGAGGATTGGAGAGGAGGAAGAAAGGAAGGAGAGGAGGAATAGAGAGAGAGAGAGAAGAGGGGTGAGGAGGAAACTGGGAAAGGCCCCCCAAAAAGTTTGTTGTGAAAAAAAAAGAAAAAAGGGGGCATGCGGTTGGGGACGTTCCCCGCCGATTTGTTGTGGGTACTGTTACAGATAATTGGGCCTATTTCTCGGGTTTTCAAGAACCTACTAGATTAATGGTTTTGATTTCGTATAGCTGCTTTCTTAGCATTTGGAATTTAGGTTGTTTTGTTATTTTATTTCACAACGTAAATTATAGTTATTTTCGGCACTGGGTCAATCCTGGGTAAAAATTTGTTTCCCAAACTTATTTGAATGGGGCTGTTCCTATTCCGCTTACAAATCGCCACGGTGCGCTGAGCCGAGGGTATTAAAAATATTAACCCTATTAATTATCTGTAACAGTAAGCGACCAGCGTTTAGTCAAACATTCAAATCGTCTGCTTCCCCACAACAAAGTACCCACAACAAATCGGCGGGGGACGTCCCCAACCGCATGCCCCCCCTTTCTTTTTTTTCACAACAAACTTTCCGGGGGTCTTTCCCCAGTTTCCTCCTCACCCCCTCCTCTCTCTCTCTCTATTCCTCCTCTCCTTCCTTCTTTCCTCCTCTCCCTCCTTCTTTCCTCCTCCTCCTCGAGCCTGGTGCGACGCCAGACGAATCTAAGTAGGGAATCCACACAAACACACGTCACCACAGGCCACAAAAACAATCACACTTAGGGACGCAATCACAGCAGACAAAACACTCACACAGCGCTGACTCACAACTACCGTGCTCACGACTCAATCTCATCTTTGCACTTCTTTTCCTTCTACGCCATTTCGGTACATTCATGAACGTTGGCTTTTTTTTTCCTACATCCCAATAAATGACACTCATGTGAGCTAATAAGATAAGCTACTAAGATAAGCTAATTCTTATTCTGATAAAGTGAGCGATGGAGTGATTACACATTTGTCGTCATACCTGGCAATATTTTCTGCTCCCACTATCTCTCTAGTCAGTTGGCTACCGATTCTGCCCAGCACTGTACACCTATCTAGATGTGCCACACATCCGCAATCACGGCAATGTAGGCCTAAATGTCCTGAACTGGCTCTAGTTACGTTGCCGTTATTGCTCCCTGAGTCGATCAGTTTAAACATCACCCCTTCTGCGTCTCGTTTGGTTTACGGGGGAGAGAGAGAGAGAGAGAGGAGGAAGGGGGAGGGTCTAGGTTTGGGTAAACACGCCCCAGTGAATAATGCGCTAGCTTTTAACAACCTAACAAAAAGAAGAAACAAAACACGTTGTTGAAGAAACGTTGCAGTGGCATGTGTCTATGAATATACCAAGTATATCGTCGACTCGACTCACCTACGGCACTGTATTCAAAATCCAATATTCCACTGCTTAAGATGAGGCGTAACATAAAAAAAAAAGATTGATATTTATATTTATGATTATCAATGGCTTATTGCAGGTAGACAAAACAGCTTACCTAGTTCCTGACGAATCGAGAATAACTCGGAACAAACACAGGCGCGCACTTCATCAGCCCCGGTTCTTCAAGGACTGTTTCAGATACTCATTCTTTCCACAAACCATAAGTGGCTGGAATCTTCTTTCGGAGCAAGCTGTGGTATTGCGATCACTTGAAGTTTTTTCTTCTTATATTGCATCGTGCAAAATGTGAAATAGAATTTTTTTTTCCCGTCAACGCACTCTCAGTCCATGACGGATCTCATTTTTATTTGTTATTGTCGAAGCATTTTTTGTGTGATTATTTAATTGTTTAGTGATATCTTTTAAAGTACCTTTTCAAGTGTGTGGTGCTCTTGTTGTTGTTTTCTTTGTACACTTGTATACCCACCCTATCCTAGTCTCAACAGCTTCCACGAAACGTACAGTGTCGACGAACCGTGTGTCCAAGAACGTACCAACCGTACCGGCGTACCAACCGGAAGGGCAAAGTGGGCGCCTTGCTCCCCCCATTTCCAGAGTCGGGAAGCGGCATGTTTTGCCCCTGGAACAGACGCCACTGGGCAGGCCGCAGGGCAAACACTGGCCAGCAGCGCTCAAGGATACCAAGGCATCGGGAGGGGGGTAGCGCCCTACTCAAGAGCAGTTGGTTGCCCTGTCACGAAATATGTTTTCTACCTATTTCGGAAAATAGAACCCATTCAACCATGCTGTTGAAGTAACAGCTACGACAACATAACGACTGTGTGTAAAGGGGAGCTAGACACAACACAACGTCAACCATCATGACATCAATAATCGTTCCTGAGTCTCAGGTGGAAGTTACCATGAACCAATCACGCAGCCTCAGCTTGTATCCTACAAGCTATATAATTGCGAGTTACTACGTGATAAGCTAAGTTTGCAGTAGCCTTCCAGCAACGTCAATGACTGAAATAGTCACTTCAAACAGTTTTTTACTGATCGAAAAATAGTCATTGGGTAAATTCTCGAGACGTTGTGATCGTTATCTCATTCTACCGAAACGACACTGTGCGATGCAGTGTTCTGCGAGCGTCACTACCACCGACTCAAACTCTTCCGCCGCCTGGCGGTCGAAGCACGAAGCTGCAGAGCGAGGATCGCAAGAAAAAGCGCGCGCTCTTGGACACTCGACAAGGCGTCGGCCGTCTCTTCTCCACCCCAACAACAACAATGACGAACAAAAACTTCCCCCTTTCCTGGCTTTCGCTACTGCTATTCCATACGTCCTCCCCTCGTCACCGTGGCGGCGTCAGGAACGGGCAGAAGCGGAAATGGTTACGAACAGCGAGGACAAAGCACACCGCCGCCGCCGCGCTTTGCAGCAGACACAACTAGAAGCGCGCGTGTACACGGCGCTCCCATCCGCACACTTTCCTTGACCGCCTTCGAGATTGTCCTTGGACCGCGCGGCGTCGCGTTAATACAAACGACGGCAGCGGCGGAGTCTCTGTGTCTCCAACGGCACACTCCCGTCTCCGGCGAAGAAACCTTTCCTCCGCGCCCCCTGCTAAGCTCGGTTGACGTCAGCACCGACTCGATGCCTGTCTGGACATGTGGCGGCGGCCCACGCTTCGTCCGCTCCTCCCGAAGGCTTCGTTCTTTGTTTTGTTGCCACGTGCGTTCCCAGTGGGAATCGCGCGTTCCGTGTCAATGTGAATGTCTTTTTGCGATTACGACGATCTAGTACAAGGTCTTTTCGGAGGCGACAGAGATGGACAGATTGAAGCGACGGTCCATGTCGTGGTCCAGTCGTGACCACCACTGACAAGAATACGCCATCAGCGCGCTCTTGATCTTTATGCGCGTGTTTGAAGCGGTGTTTTTTTTTTTTTTTTCTGATGGTTTAATGGCGGTGCGGGATTTCTTCCGTGTTTCTGTTTATGATGCAATGTTACATCGGCAGGCAGAACGCTTCGGGTACGACGGATGAATTCACGAAGAGTTGGATCAGATCAGTGGGACACCCGATCTTGCAAATTGCGTCAAGTGTGACATAACAAGAAGAAAAAAAAAGGCAGTGACATCTTAAATTTATGTTTGAGAAATGGAAGGTAACTTGGACTTTCTTTAATTAAATTTCATCAAGGATGTTTTGTTTTGTTTTTTTACAGTGGCGTACCAACTTGTTTATGAGTGGGGGGGGGGGCAAACCAGACCGCCCCCCCCCCCCCCCCGTGCCGGGGGCGGTGCCCTTGGTATCCCTTGGGCGCCGCCGGCCGGTTTTTGCCCTGCCCAGTGGCGGCTGTTTCAGGGGGGGGGGGGGCAAAACACATGCCTTGCCCCCCACTCTGAGAACTGGGCCCCCCCCCCCCCCCGGTTGGTACGCCCAGGGGTTTTTACGAATGCTATGACTGCCCTGTTACGATGTAGCCGATTTTGTCGGAAGGCAACGGGACGGGATAATAGGGGTAACATCGCCCCTTCTTTTGCCTCAGAGCGTTTTGTTTCCTCCTTTTTTTTTTTTTCGTAAAGTTTTACTTTTGAATTTGTCTACAGTCCACGCAGTTGAAAAACTAAACGTGCTTCTCGTAAGTCCTGTGAACGAGGCATCGCAAACTGTCTTGTCCGCGACTGAAAAGTCGCGCAGAACTTTCTCAGACTGATTAGACGGATTCGTGAAGTCCAGTAACAAATCGTACATTCCGATAAGCCACTGACTGAAAAGATGTCACTCGCCAACTAACAAAGAGTGCACAATCCTCGGAATGGTTGGCAGGGCACAAAAACGAACAAAGTTTGAGTCCTTTAGAGGACATGCAGTCTCGGGTGCAAGATAAGCTTGAGGTGCACCATCCTAAGTTATCATTTTTCCCGCATTTTCACCCCCCATAGGGCTCAGGGACAGACCTGCGCGAGCATGTTAAAGCATACATGTGATCCAGACTCGTTTAGACTAGAGTGCACAAAATCATCGTTGCAGTTATCTGAAGCCTCATCTGAAATCGCATAAAAAGACTTTGCCGTCCCCTAGGAATGTCAAAGCAGCGCGCGACAATGCAAAGCGATATCGTCAAAGCTTCTTGACGCCTTATCTGAAACGTCTGAAACTGACGAAGCCGCATTTTCGGACCACAAGGATATGCACTTTATCTAGTCGGATTGTCTCGAGTTTCAGCTAGTGCAATGCCAATACCCTATCGGCTTTATAACAGTCCCCCCCCCCCCATCTCGCCTACTCGTTCAGTACTGCTGCAATAAGTGCTAGATACAAATAACGCCAATCTAGAGAAAAGGAACAACTCAGGTTGGTCGAGGATATCCTGCTTTGTACGTTCATCGATATCATATAAAAATAAAACCTGTCTCGCCTGATGTGCTCTGTCAATAAACTGGGTCAACTAGGACCATGACCTGCTCTTTGTCAATGAACACTAACCATTGCCTCCCTGAAGGTACGACTGAATTATATGAGCGTGCCGACTTAAATGCGAGAAAAATATGTCGACTAAAAGCAAAGGAAACGCCCTAGTGTAAATCCCTTTAGTCGACCTAAATAGAAGTTGATAAAAAAATCAATAAGGTGTTGAATTTATTTATACAAGATTTGAGTAGTGATAGAGTGCGGGCGAGTGGTTTCGTCAAACCCTGAGATGGGGAACGATAAGAAACGGACGAACACAACAAAATCTCATTTTTGTTGTGTTCGTCCGTTTCTTATCGTTCCCCATCTCAGGGTTCACAAGATGTCGAATATTTCTATATCAGTTCGTTAGGCTTAGGCACACGGAACACAAAGGCTTTGCGGAAACGCCCTACGCGACGCACGAACTAAAACAGTAGACACCTTGAAGCGCATGTAAAATCCAGACACTAAAATAAAATATTTCCCCGACTAGCTGGACAAAAACAAACAAAAAAACTGCCACTCCCAAAAGCGCGCCAAAACGAACGGTCGCCATCACAGGGCGCGGGCTTTTGAAAAACGGCCACTGTCCTAAGCCTAACGGTCGAACCATCAAAACGGTTTCGCGAGATTCAGTCTGCTGCCGAGTGATGACAACACGACGCGGCGACAGAGCTAAAGCCAACAAGACGGCAACATACCACCAGGGTCAACCGAAACGAAGAGCGTGCCAGAAAGTGCGCCCTGGAACAGAGCCAGGGTCAACGCAAACAGGACGGGACGGGGAGAGCAAAGCGAGAAAGAGACGGAGTTTTTCTTTTCGGGGCCACACCGAACAATTTAATGAGCAATACGGCACCACTTCTGCCAACTCCCCCCACTTCGGGGGAGCAGCTTAAAAGAACATAATTTAAGTACGCAAAAACTTTATACAAGAACTAGACGACATGTGATGTTGCATAGAGGTGAGCGACGATGGGTCTATGGTACAGTTCCTTCGATGGTCTGCAAATGGCACAACAACAAAACAGTGGCGACGGCGAAAGCAGCAGCAGCAACAGTTAAGGTCACTTTGGCGGCGCAGGCTCGCGCGATCACGCCGTCGTAGCACCGTACGCCGTGGACATCATGATCTGACAGCCCTGCTTGACGTGCATCATCACTTCCTGCTTGAGCCGACACACCTGATCCCTCAGCGACGACACCACCGAGCCGAGCTCAGAGTTCTCGGTCTTGAGCGCGTGCACTTTGTCCTCGAGCCTCGAGATTCGCTCCAGCTTTCGTTTGCGACACTTGCTGGCGGCGATGCGGTTCCTCAGCCTCTTACGTTCCAGCTTGATCCTCTCCTGGTCGCGCATGTCGATGGGCGACAGCGGCGGCGTGGCGCCCAGGTTGGGCACCGTCTGGGGCTCGTCTTTCACGTGCCCGTCGCCGCCGCCCAGAGAGTGCTCCGACGACGAGGGTAAGATGAAGCTGTCACTTGAGGTTGAGGCGCCCGAGTCCGAGGCTTCGGCCGCAGACAGTGCAGTCTCGGACGGCCCGCCGGCCGTCTGGTGCAGTTGGGCCAACGCGTCGACGAAACCCCGCGCGTACTGCTCCTGCTCCTCGGTGGCAGTCTTGGTGAACAGGTACTGCGTCGTCGGCGTGGGCGTCGTGGTCACCAGTCCGTTGTGCGCGATGATGAGCCGCTCCAGCTCCGGCGACGCCAGCTGGAGCATGTTCAGGTCGGGCGACGTGAGCAGGCTCGAGAAGCGCGCAGCTTTTCGCTCGGGCCGCCCCGCACTGTTCAAGTCCAGGGTCATGCTACGCTTACGTGAACTTAGGTCGTCTCTCCGCACCAGCTGTGGCTGTTGTTGCTGCGGATGGTGCTGCTGTTGTTGGTGTTGTTGCGGCTGCGTCGTTGGCTGGGCGTGTTGCGATCCCGCGGCCAGCCTGCTGCCGCCGCGGATGTCTTCGTAGAATGTCGTATCCATCGCTCGGCGTCGCCGACCCCCAGCGTAATCCCAAGGAGCGTAGCCCCACACCAAGGTTCCGTGCGGTCCGACAACGCAACGCCCGCGCACACAACAAAAAACGTGGTCCGTGCGGGCACACCGACGCGACGCTGCTTGCACGGCTATGAGTCACGCGAAAACACCCAGGGCCGCCTTTATAAAATGGTGACTCACTGGAAAGCACTGCTCGACGTCACGTCCGCCTGACGTCAGGATCGCGCGCCCCGATTGGGCGGGAGTGACGCCACTCGAACACGTGGGGGTTGTTTTCGTCGTGACGGAGGGCTTCTCGGAAAAGAGCGTGTCGTCGGCTTCCTGTTTGCGACGGCGCGGCCAATCGGGAGCGGGTAGCGGATCCAACGGAGCGCTTAGAGGGCGGGGCCAGTCATAAAAAAATAAAAAAATACAACACGCATACGCGTAAACGGCGCTGCAGTCGCTAGCGCGGTACACACGCATCACCGCTGTTCATTTATTTTTCATTAACTAAAAAATAAATGCGAAAGCAATTTAATAAAAGGCAAGCGTGGCATAAAGATGTAAAGTCTACATTATATTAGCAAGCAAAGCCTACTCACATGAAATGGGTTTCATAGACTTACAAAGAATAGCCGGCAATGCTTGTCACAGTAGCGTTGACAGCGCCACTAAAACTGATGCGGACATCTATAGTGCGATTTTCCCGGGAAGGTCGCACAACGCAGGCAGATTCTCGGTTCATGCGCGCTTCTCGCGCGCTATCTGTGAGCCGTATGTTTCAAAAACTTGTTTTGCATTGTCAAGGCGAGAAGCCAAATATGGGCAATAGTTTGACGTCACCGTAATCTTTCGTTGGTATGCAGCTGAGCGGAAACGGAAGCTATTTACGGCTACAAAAGAGCGCAGATAACTGGTTTTGCCTCGTTTTTCAATTCGCCCGGAATGAAAGAAGGCATCAATTACTCGGAAAACAGGAAAGGCATACTAGCGTAGTAAATTCTTCAAGTTCATTCTAGCGAAACGCCTTCAACAGGCTCGGTGGCCTTGTTTTTCTCCGTTTTCGCGGCATTCCGCTACTTCCTTTTCATTGAAAATCTCTCATTACAACTCTAGCACTCCTCAAAATTTATGCATTGTATTACTGCTTACAGTCTTTAAAAATATGTGAAAATGATACCTCTTTTTGCACAATAAGACACATACTACCATAGTCAAAGTTTATGCATGTACATATATACATATTAAATAATGACAAGTCAAATGTCCCCTTGAAAAATCAAGTAAAAAAAATCTGTTTGTAGTGTGGTAGTCTTAAAGCCCCAGTAATTGCGAAGCAAAGCAATCAATGCCCAATAATTGGAGGCAGTTGTGTTCAGTGGTAGGCCAGCTCTAGCCCACCGCCGTGTCTCTGAACAGACTGTTCACGGCCCTTGTTCAACTACGCAGCAAACAGTAATAACGGCAGCAAGTACCGCCATCACACGTGTAACAAACGTGGCACACATGCCTAGTTGCTGCTTACCATGCGCACGATTTGAACTCGTTTTAACTTAAAAGCAACGGCAAGAGCCCCTGTCACATGAATCGCCACCCCCAAAATCGCACCCTTAGCTATGAAACGCCGTTGGACAAAGTGTATTGTCTTTCTGCGAAACTAGTAAAATGCAGGCCCCGCGTTTGAATCTGTCCTGACGAACGCAGCCAAAGACGGAGACCGCCCCTTGTAGCTTCGACAGGGACACTTAAAAACGCCAAAACGAGGGCGCAACGGAGCGCCTGCCTGGAATGGTCCAAGAGGAACGTTCGGAGCATTCGGAGACTAGAGACCTTCGGCATGCGCAATCAAGAGTCCGAAGGCACGGTTGCAGAGTCCTTGCGTCGACTGCAGCGGAGGAAAGCCCAGAGCGAATGGGCGCGGCCTCCGGCGGCGTGGAACGCCAGGGCTCCGGAGATCACGAGCAGGAGGTAGATCGGCACGAGGGAGGCCACGTACAGGCCCTTTGGGTTCAGCAGCGTCTGGAAAGGAACGCAAAAACGTCGGGCGTCAGCGCGGCGGTCCTGTCCAAGCAACTTGGCGCACGCAGCCTGTGACGCACGGGCGCTAAGCACACCGGCCAAGGACGCTTTCCGGGCGCCGTGCCGCTACTGGTCTCACCAGGGTCGACGCGGTGAGGTGGCAGCCCAGCACGAATCCGACCAGAGGCCACCGTCCGTGGTCCAGCGCGTGGAAGGACACCACCCCCCAGAACGTGTGCAGCAGGACAAAGGCTTGCGTGGTCAGGGCTGCACAAAGACACAGACGTCCTCGAGTTCGGCAGGGAGACGGACGTCCCGGACGCGAGTCGTGCATTATGAGCGAGGGCTGCGGGAACTTCTCTCCAGAGTTTCCCACGGCGTCGTGGACCTCCTTGTATTGCTTTCTACGGGTGTTTCACCAAGCGCCATTTGGACGGAAAATATATTTTTATAAGTAAACCAACGAACACGGTGCGTTTAGAAACACTTTCCACAAAGGTTTGTTCAGGTGCTGCATTCATCATACCTGGATTTCATGAGTGTGGGTCTGAGAAAAAAAATGCCCAGAAAGTCACATTTATTTCTTCTGCACGGGGAGGGAAACAGTAAAAACCACCTGGTTGATGCTTTTTTTTTTTATCATTCTTTATTTTGCACCATTTGTGAGTAGCTGCAGTCAAACGGACGGTGTTTGCTATTTTCCTCTCTGTGCAGGGAAAAAAAAAAAAAGCGGGACTCTTTCAGCATCAAATTTTTGTTCCAAAGATTTACACTCACGAAATTCTAGCATGATAAATGCGCCACCTAAAGACACCTTTCTGAAAAGTTTAATTGCACTCGGTTGATTGGCTTATTTATTAAATTTTTATGCCCGAACAGCACTCGGAAACTCCCTGCACACGAACAGTAAACATCACAACGACGACGACGGAACACTGCGGCCCGTTATAACTCTGGCATCCGTGAATTCTCGCCAAACATGGCCTCCCACAACACACACTGCTGGTCACAACAAACACTTTCGTTCAGGGTTGAGATGGAACCATTCAGAGGCGAAATGCAAGTAAGCCGGTAATCCCCAACACGGAGGAATAGCATCTAACATTCATTTTTGCCACATCACTTCAAAGTGTGCATACTTCGAAGTAAGAATAAACTGAGACAGTATTTTGGGGTGGCCCAAGGCAGTACAGTGTTGCTCCACGAAATTTTGCAAGAATCACACTCAGCGACGTGAGCTTGAAAATGAACGAGACATCAAACCGTAGGCAGGAATGACTGTCACAGAAGGTTTTCTGGCAAGCAAGTCACTGCAAAGCATGGACATGCGTCCAAACGCTCGAGCAAACTGATAGCTCGTAGCATTCGGTGTCCGTCAGTGCTGCATCCTTGTTTTCCTTCACATAGCACGGAAGAACTTAGGTCAGGCTTTCTTTTCCAGATTGGTGTCGATTGTCAAGCCACGGGACGTCCAGCTTCGTTTTTGCGCTACTAGCACACTTTAAAAGCAGGAATGCTTCCGTTCGGCTAAGCAAAAATCAAACGCGAGCGGTGAAGAGTTCATCTGCCGGATCCAAGCAGGAAACGTACAAATGTAGTCTAGGATTCGAGTCATTGTGGTCGAGACAAATAAAAAACTACCTGATGTGATGAAGAAGTATGGAGATCCTCCATGGAGTCCTACGGTGCCCGGCCCGGTGGCGTCGGCCAACACGTTGAGCAACGAGAACACGCCGCTCATGATTCCAAACCCAAGTCCCGCCACTGCAACCAATGTAAAGGTCCATGCTCAGTTGATCACCAAATTAACCTGGTGTCAGTGAAGCTATGCCACCACACTAACTAAATGCAGATATGTTACCATAGGATAACGTGGTCCGAGAGGTGGACACAGACGCTCCGTCGGATCCCACTTCCGTCACTTTCTTTAGCCCCACCTCGGCTTTCCTGCGAAGTCAAAGTATACACTTTTCAGCTTCCTGCTTGCAAAGAATGGTGTGTATTTACATGTTGGGAGTCGAAACAAGATGAAGAGTGTCTATTTGCAAATGCTTGTCCTAGAAAAGTGAGAGGATCACATTCGCATGGTATGTTGTGATACGATTGCAATTCACTAGGATGTTCATGTTTCCTATCTCGCATGCAGAGCTATTCCTTGAAATTGTGCTCACGCTTAAAGGTCCTGCAATCATATTTAAGCGTCTACCTTTTTTGCGGTTTCCACGTCTCTTGGGGTTCGGGCAAGCCAGCGGGCACGGAGAAAGTAACTAAATATCAGTGCATCATATTTTAACCGGACGTCGCGGAAACCTCCTCCACCGACGGGGGCGACCCGCGGTACCGAAAGCGCGCGATATGTGACGTCTTAGGTCCTGGGCTTACTACTGGTCAGAGCCGCTCAAAGCTTCTTTTTAGTCGAAATACAAAATATAAGTGGCGCGAACCGTTTCAATTATTCATAAAAGTAGTTTTTGTTCACTATTTTAGATCAGAAAAGAAACAAATGCAGTTTATAAAGTACGGAAACAAGAAATGACCCGTCGACATACCCGCCACCAAGCGGTGGAAAAGGCGGCGCATACTAGAAAGGAGTAGTGGGATCACGCGCCGACACGGAAAGGTCCCGGATGTACGCGGCGGCGCTGCGGTCGTTTACGGATTGGAGGAGCTGACCGGCTCCGAGCGTTCCGAAGGCCTTCGGCGGGAAGCTTTGTCACGCGGTATGGCCGTTTCGCGGTACGGCAGCGCGAAGCAGCTCCCATTCTGAACTGATCGTTACCCCGTGTTTGCTGTCGTTTGTGGCCAATGAAGTGTCATGTCGAATTAGTGTTTAATCGCGCAGCAAATGCAATGAGAGCCGCTCCGGCTGCACGCTGCATACAACCTATCCAAAACATGCTTTAGTGGCGCCCTCTCGCGCCGTCGACACGGAGTGCGGCAGCCGTGAGCGCTCGCGATGAGCCCACTACCCCTCCTCTAGTTCACGGCCACTCAAGCAACCAAGGACGTCATGAGGGAGGTTATTTTTTGCTTGTTTTTGTAATTTTGATTCGGCGATAACTTTTAAAATAAAGCGAATTTCGAGAAAAGAAAAGTTTCATTAAGTTGCTACGTTCAGTGCGCTCAGGTTCGGTGCAAATTAAAAACCAGTAAAAAAGTGCTTGCAGGGCCCCTTTAACACAATGCATGGATCTCCTAGCAACTTGCGGTCGTAACTGCACGTAAGCAGACATAAGTTATCGTAACAAATGCAACACAACCTATTGGTATTGCTTAAATGGGCCTTCGTAACTTCCTAATGTTTCTGCCCTTTTTAGTTTATGGGCATTTATTGGAATCACACCTGTCTCAAGCTACAAAAAACAGCTTTCAATTTTTGCAGCCATTACAAGTAACAGCGCTTTAACGGCATGTACTTTACGCAATAGACCCTTGCAGAAAACCCGGCAACAGTGTGTCTCGGCATGGTAACCATGGCAACAGCAAGGCGGTCAGCAGCTGCGTGACATGGTGAAGGAAAGCAGGTGGCAACCTCGCTGTGCGCCAGCCGAGCTTTAGGCGCTTCATGTGTTGTTTTAAGGACAGTTTACGCGCTCCAGAGTATCAGTGACGTGAAGATGCCAACACAGTGCTGTGTTCCGGTCTGCACGCAATATGGATACACTGACAAATTCGGACGGAAGGGAGTACTTATACCTATCGGACCGTTCGCTGCCGCGACCGTTTGGCTAACCTCACGAATTCGCATGCATTTGCTTAATGAGGATAATATATTGGTTCTGCATTATACTGCTGTGCATTTTCTTTACTATTGCTGTTAGCCAGGTATACGTTTGACGCGGATAAACGAGCGTCGGTTTTACCCGACGCATCCGTTGCCTTTCGGCCGGCCACACGATTTTGCATGCTGTTGCTTCATACACTACGTTGTTATTTCATCGCACATTTATTTGGTGTTGCTCGGTAGACAGATACCATTGGCGAGGCTAAACGAGCAGTCGAATTCCCGTATCAGTCCTCCAAATTTTCTACACTTTAACAATAAACGCGCAAAAAACAAAAACAAAAAAAAACTTTACCTCGTAGGCGCGTTTTTTTTTTAAATCTTCTTTTATGTTATTGAGGCATCCACTAACACCATGTTACTTTATGCTTCCATGCAGAATTGGGACAGCATCGCATTAGGTTCCCCTTGATGGCATCTTTTTATGCAAGTTTAGTGGGGATTTGCAGACACGATCATGATTTGTCATCATCTCATCATCTTTGTTTTCAGGTTTCATACCTAGCAAGCTAGCTAGCAAGGTTATTTTCCCGGCCGGCGGCGGGAAACAGCCGCGTTACTTCATTTGCCATGCCACTTTTTCACGCAGAGCCAGCGGCCGAAGAAAAAACATTCCTTCACCATGGAGAGCGCGCACACTGTTGCCCGAGGCGCACAGAGTTGTCACACTTTTGAAAGGGGTCTATAAGGCCTAGAGCTCTGGACGGACCCAGGGCCGGGTTTGAGCCGGATAGTTTGAACTGTTTCTGGGCCCAGGCCCGACTCGGGCAATGGTGTAGCACACTTTCTAAAACCTTGAAATGAAACGCTAACGCAATCATCATTTAGATTTGAAAGAAACAAAAAAGGCAAAGTCTAAACTCACTACGACTTGAGAAAAAAATATTAGAAATAAAGAAAGCTGTCTTGAGCCAAGAACGTCCACAAGAAGGTGCGCAGAATCCTGGGGATTTCATCAGCATAGATAGTGGGGCAGCTGCCAGCAGGCAAGAAAACGAGAGATTCCGGTAACAGGGGACGGTATGATTGTCTTTCTCTTTCCTTTTCGAACTCTTGAAGAAAAAGGAAAATACTCTGTTCACCACAAGTGTGCGAATTGCCTTTTAGAGTCAGCGGGCCCGGGTCGGGCCCTCAAAAAGTAGGCCTGTGCAGTGCCGGTACTCTAATAAGGCAGAAAGGCAAATATGGCGGTATGATTTTATGCCATATCGTCTGCTAACGAATTGGAAACTAGGCTCGACAACCGTGAGTAGCCACGTTTTCTTTTAGGTCGCATTTTAGTTGGGGAAGAGAGAAATATGCAACGCTGGTTCATTGCTATTCCAGTCTCACAGCACACACGTTCAATACAAATATTCGAGAAAAGAAAGCGGTGCAACCATGATTCACGTACCGTAGTATCTTGTAGAAGAGGTACCGAAATGCCTCTTGGAAGAACACCGAGAACACGACTCCAAACGCCAACTCCTTTCGTAGTGGAACCGCAGCGAACCAGAGTATTGATGACAGTAGAAGCGCGAGTAGCCAGAAAACGCCCTAGAACGGAAACAGCCTCGTGAGGTTTGACGAAAAGTGAGTGACAGCCACTGAAAGTTTGGAACCCTGTCAGAGGACAGTGGTATACACTCATTCAAGATTTCTTTACTTTCTGTTTATTTTTTTTTTATTTTTATTTCAATCACGGATTTAGCTTGACAATTCTTAGAGGGAACCAAGCTGCTAAAAGCAAAAAGATCCTGATTAAAAGAAGATCAGAAAAAGCAAAACACTAGCAGAGGTATGACCGGTCTAACTCACGCAGTTATGAGTATGATGATTCGGATGGGATCTCTTGCCACTGTGATGGCGAACATAGATAGTGCTGGTCCGAAGGCAATCAGAGTACAGCCGAAAAATTCCATTAGGGTCATATTGAGCGAGAACGCCGGTTCTTTGGTCAAGAACGATGCAGGACGGCAGTACAGAATTAGCGCTAGCCCTAACCCTAAAGTAAACATACATGGATAGATGGACGAATGGCACGGCTCTGACGGATGGACAATAACGGCTGTTCCCTTTCTAAATGTTGGTATCTTGCGCTACCTGGCTTGAAACAACAAAAACATTATTTTTTCTTTTCTAATCTTTAAAAAATTATGCAAAAAAAAAAAACCTTCCTTTTTTTTTTTTTTAAGGAGATGGCAATTTTTTTTGGTAGAAACTTGTCGTTGTCACCCGAGACCAGACTCACTACCTCTGCGTTGTCTCTGTGGTCTGTGGTCTTTACTGTTCTACAATCAACTCTTCCATCTTCTGCAATGAAGAATGAAACTCAGGAACACCGGTACCAACGTTGACCGGTACCAACGTTACTAGAACCCCTCAGTTGGGAAACTGACATAGAGCCTACTTTAAAAAAGTGGCTCCGATCCGTACTTGAAAACCGAGCTAATGGCGATCGCAACGCCGCCATTTCTCACGCAGCGTCCACTCCGGGAACTGCACGGCTGCACGTCAAGTCTGGCAGGGCCGGTGGCGCCATCTCACAGTAGCTATGCCAGCAACTTTTGTTTTACCTCGTCGCTAAAGGGTGGCGCTGTTATCGTATTTAGCTCGGTCTCTGTGGACGGCAGCGGCCCAGGTTTCAAGGGTGAGTTTCCCAACTGGGGTTTTAGTAACGTTGACCAATATTTACGTATGTCGCCCATTTTAGGATCACATGCTCACGCACATTGTACGTCTTCCAATTCGGTCCTCACTTCAAACAGCAGGAATTATCCAATAAACCTTTCTTTATTTCTTGCTTTTGTGACCTATAAATCGTTAAAGCCAACTTCCCCTGTATTTTCTCCTCCCAGATCCATCTCTCTTCCTCCTTTTTCGATGAACACGTTTGCTCCCCTCATCGTGCGCCTGCAGGAATTTCATTCTAAGCTTTTATGTCCAGACTCCTCATATCAACCATAATAAAATACAAGGCACTATGAAACTATAGGTAAATACCTGTAATACAGGTATTTATAGATTCTATGTGCCCGCCACTGGTGCGCACGGAGTGTTCCCATATGCCCCTAGAGCTATCCTGCCAACACTCCTTTGTCCTATCTCCAATCTTGCCCAAACTTCATAATTCATAAAGTTTAGGAGAGGAGGGTACCAGGGCGTACCAGTCCTGGTACCCTTTCCATACCCCCTGCACCACTTCGTATCTATTATAAAGTTTCATAGCATCTGAATTTTTTTTACCTACCAATTAAACGTCTCTTGTATTCCTGTATATCACGAAAAGTAGAGGCAGCAGGGGACATCCCTGCCTTATTGCTGCTGGCTGTGGTCTCAACCTCCCATCTTATAATTGCTGTATTGTCCACTTCCTACAAGAACCTCACCAATTTCATATTTAAACCAGATTCCTTTAGCCGTGTCCACAGAATTTCCTGATTTATGGAATGTCATCATATGCCCATATATCCGAAATTGCCATCCATAACGGTCGTTCGATCGTCTTCGCTATTTTAACACACTGTGCAACTGCATACTAAACATCTAGTCTTCCATCCTTGCGAAAACCATCCTTCTACTCTACCCTTCACCACCTGCATAGCTAGTCTGTAGAGGACAGATGTTACCGTTATGGGGCAGTAGGATTTGATGCCCCTGTCGCCTTTACCCAGACTAATGCAGCAGAAACATTGAAACATTCAAATCAATATATCCCACTAGATAAGTACAATTAGTTTTGAAAAATATCAAAATTCAATCCATACACTAGCAAAAACACTCGCAACTTACCATGGTTCGGATGCTGCAACTTCCAACATTAATGTAGCTTGGGTGACACCGAGCAAAACTCAAGTTCCTAGATAATAGGCAAGGGTCCCGCATACAACCAGCAACATTCTTTGCAGTAATGGTTTCAGGATGAAAATGAAACCGCATTAATGTGCTTCATCATACTTGTTGGCTCCTGTTACTAGCAACACTGCCTCGTAATTGCACGCAGTCAGACGAAGAAAGAATGAGAGACTGACACCAGCATTATAAAAACTATAGTGTATTACACTTTTGTTAATCTGCTAAGACTTCAGTCTAAAATACTCACTTTTTTTGTATGTTTTCAACATTGTACAGGACACTTCGTTAAAACGCGTAAACAGCAAATACCGCGAGAATACAGCGCAGCTTTGGAAAGGAAAACACGAGAGGGTACAGGACACCGTTAAGTTCACAAAAGTACGGACATTTGATACGAGCTCACACTCCACTGAACATTACGAGACAATCGTCGCTAATGGATCTTGCAAAACAAGTACGGAGCTTGGCACCTCGCACACACAACCAGAAGACCGCGCAAGCAGAAGCGGACGCCGGACGCACTTTGGCGGGCGTCGTTTGTACTCCCTTGCAATGTGCGTGTGCGCTGCGCTGCCCGTCGTGCAAAATCAACGTTCGCAGCGACTCGAGCGACTATCTGGCTGTCTTCCGGCGACGACCACGTTTGTGAAACGTGCCGAAATAAATAAGATTGCCGGAACCATCGAACGTTTCCAGGGTAGAGCATTCCATTTTCCTAGCTGAGTGAGACAAAATAATTTGTCATCTTCGAGAAAGCTCCGGGCAATGCAATGTGCCACACGAAGGCCTTTAACGTCTGTCCACACCGCATGCGGACATCCTGTGAGTCGAACAACGCCGAGTCACTGCTAGTCTTTCGCAGCGCATTGAAGCCGAAATTCGCCGTTACCTCTCTTCTTCACTGCGACTGCTAAGAGAGACTCAACGTTACCGTACACCCTCTTGCATTGCCCGTTCTCGTGCCCCGTTGAGAGCCAACGTTTCTGTCGTCGTCCGCCGTTTTGGCCTGCAGACGACACAAGTGTTTGCACCCTGGAAACGCCCGGCGGCCCCAGCCATTACTATGCACAATTCTGAGAGAGTAAAACAATGCAACGTTATGCGTGACAAGCATGAAATCACAGCACACTTAACCGAGAAACGCGGCTGGATACGTCGGCCCTGGGGCACCGAATATGCTACGCCTAGAGTGTCGGCCCTTTAATCCCCACGTTCTCTCGTGGGCGCCACCATTTTTGGCGCTGAGCGTAGAGCGGGCGCAACTGCCAATCGTTCCGATCCTAAAATGCGACCTCGCAGGACACGGCTTCCCGTTTCCCGCGATTTCGGATAAAAGGCGTCGGAACGACTGGCAACGACGATTTCAAGCACCAAGATGGCAGAAGTGTCCGGACTCTGAAGTGTAGCTTATCCAATGACTCCAGTCGACCCTATCGACGAAAGGAGGGAGCAGAAACTTCGGCGAGGAGACTCTGCCGACAACAACGCGTAGCCGAGAGAAAAAAAAAAAGGAGAGACAGCAACGACCGCGGGAGGAACACGCACGGAACCGGAGATTCCGCGCTGGGAAGTCGCCTGCAGGCACTTGAACTCCTTTCATAGTTTCCCCGCATCTCTCAACGCCGACCAGACGGTCGTCGGGGGGATATGGAAGTCGAGACGGAGGGCACGAGTTTACAAGCTCTAAACAGAGATGGGGGACGGCACACCGATATATGAGGATGGGAAAATAAATTAGTCGATGAACTGCACGGGGTGGAGCGGCGCGGCCCTCGAAAACGTGACGGCCGATGACGCGTGGACTCGGAGGTCGGTCCCGAAAAATGCAGACGCCTTCCGCTTCCCAAGTATATTACACGGGCGACAAACCGGTTGAGGCGCTTCCCGCAATCGTGAAAACAGCTGCATTGTACTTTTCCGCGTCACGCGGCGTTATGGGCGTGCAATGTTACGTTGACCAATGATTACGGCGACGGACCTTCGTGAAGCGTCGACGCTCTATTCGCACGTCGGCGCTTTTTTGTCAAAGTTGTTTTGAGAAGTATTATCTGTGCAGTGTTTTGTGCGCAGAAAACAGTTGTGTGTTTCGACCGCAAAGGCCCCTCTCTGTTTGTGGCATCTGACAAAAATCACCAGGCGAGATCACTACAGCTACACCCTTTCAAAAACGTCATGAAAATCGGCGAAACGGGAGTCAACGCAAAAACCGCGGATAAGATCGAGAATGATTTCGCACCAAGGCACAAAACTCTACTCCGTCTGTTAGGACTAAAATTACCGTCTGCTAAAACAAAGCACAATGAGCTGGTCTACTTTCACAGCTAAAACCTACCAGACCGCTGCTTTTCGGTCGACGCCGCAAAATTGGTGCACCATCAGTAGCTTCGTTCGATTTTCCTGCGCCTCCTGCACCAGTGCAGAAAAGTGTAGGGTGCAGGCACGTAGCCAGGGGGGGCCCATGGGGCCCGGGCCCCCCCCGAAATCTTCCAATTTGCTGGGACCTCCTCTCTCCCCTCCTCCTCATACAGTGTTTTGTCATAGGGCAGGCCCGCCCCCCCCCCCCCGAAACAAAATCCTGGCTACGTGCCTGGTAGGGTGGTATACCTCCGGTCGTATCTCAATACACATGCCGGAAGTACATTGCTCTACACTTTTCTGCACCGGTGCAGGTAAATTGAATGAAGCTAGTGTGCGGCCACTAGGTGACATCGCACGAGGGCACCCTACGCAAAACAAGGCACCGTCCAATCACGTGGGGCCCCCAACGCATAAAACCAAAAGTTACGCTAGCAGATAACACACTCGGCACATGTCATGGATCACCATACCTCCGAGAATACAAACCAACACAGTTTGTAAATGTTACAATGGTTTCTGGTGCAACCACTGTACACCAGACAAGCGATGGGGGCAGAAAACAATGTACATATGATGTAGACACTCCCAGTAAAATGGGGAAAGGCCGCTTCCCTCTTTGCCCTGCAGGGAAAAGCGGGAGTTCAGTCGAGCGTGACCCAAGGTCCAGGGCTTGGGGTGCACAATTTGTGAGTAAAGTGTGCAGGCATTAGGGAACAGTAGTCATATTCCGGAACGATTTTGCTAAATTGTAATTTTCTGGCATCGAGTGTGCTCCCCCAGAAACACCATCCAGATTCACCACAGGCAGTCTTTAAAATGCTGCTGCAAGTGGCTTGCGTGCTGTGTCCTGCAAGAGACCCAAACCTGGGGAATTTTGGTGCCCAGCCTAAGGAAGTTTGGTACCCCAACTGGGCAGAATTCATCAACTTGAGAAACTTGGGGGCTAAATCTAGGGAAATCTGGTACCAGACCACTAGGGACATTTCTGATGAATATATAGCTCCAGTGGCCCACACTTGCTGAGTCCTCAAGTGCCAACCATCCCCCAATCGTTTGGCAAAAAGCCCAGAGATTTCGGTTCAAAGATTTTGGTTTCTTGATTCAATTTGGCATGTTTGGCACCACCACACGCTAGGATTGCTTTGCGAGATTTCCCTAATACGCAACAACTTTTCTGGAGGTTTAGTCTCACCAGAAATTTTGTGAAACTGCCCGAGTTTCTTTAGAAGTTTTTAACTTTTTGCCTTTCCCACAAGGCATCATTAATTTCTCCAGAACTTATTGGGGAAGTTCCCTATAGTCTCTCTAGGGCTTTCCATGTTCCCCAGGATGTCCCTAGTGTTTGCACACCAGGCAGAAAATCAGTCCACTTACCAGCTGGATTATGGAACTGGAAATGAGGCGGTCCAGCTGGATTTCAGCTGGGTCCAGCTGGGTCCAGCTGGAATCCAGCTGAACCGCCTCATTTCCAGTTCCATAATCCAGCTAGAAGTGGACTGATTTTTGCCTGGGACATGCCTTTATAGCTTCCCTAGTCTCCTTAAAATTTTCCCAGGCGATCTACAACCGTTCCGGGAGGGGGCGGAGGGGCGACTTCATTTGTAGAGTTCCCGTGGAACGGTGGCCCGAGGCGATAGAGTACTTTGGGGCAGAGTCGACGGCCGGGGTTTCTCTCTTTGCGGGGGAGGGGAAGGAAGGAAGCGGTGCAGGCCGACCCGGGCACGCCTGCCTCAGGCGGGCACCACGGGGACCCTAGGCGGCCTCCGTGGGCGCTTTCGAGGTAAGGGCAGCGGCGCCTCCCGGGGGACCTCTTCTTGCGCCTTAGGGGTCTGGGGGAAAGCCTCCGGGTGGCCGCTGCTGGTCACCTGGGCATGGACCCCTTGCCGGGGGCCTTGGCACCGCTGGCCACAAACACACGCACACCATAAGCATCACAGTTCCAGTTCAACAAACTTCCAACAAACTTGCTAAGGCCTGCTTCAGACGGAGCTATTTTTCCTGGGGTCTTGACGTCGCAATGCCAGCGACGCGCGGCAACCCCCGAAGATCGAATTGCCCTATTTTGTTATCATCATCATTAACATTTTAAACATATTGCGCTTTTAAACACAAAGATACATGCCCGAAACGTGTTTATATATAGATTAAGGGAGTTGGAGAATACTTTTCCATCTCCCTGAAACCATCTACTAATCTCGAAAACAATTTATTTAAAACCAAAACCAAGTAACCCCATCGTCCAGTTACCGTACTCACCACAGGTGGGGTCACGTGAAAATATAGTGCCTCTGATCGGCTTCTGCCGCTTTCCAAGTCTCCGAGTTGTTGGAGTCACTCGCTCCGTTTCGAGCCGGGCTCGATCCCAGCAAATCGTGTCGCAGCGTCGAGGATCTAGGGAATTATAGGGAACTCGCCAGCAACCCTGAAATTTCTGGGGAAATTGCCCCATCTGAAACAGGCCTAACCACACTTTCATGTTTCTGAAAGGCTGTCCGAACAGAACACAGCAAATGCTGTGTTCTGACTTCGAGGACAACGCCTATAGGACGACCTCAAAGACGACTTTATAGGGCGACTTCTAGGACAAACCTCAAGGACGATGCCTAGAGATGCGGATCAGGACCTCACTATCTAATAATGTCAAGGAAGGCTGACTCACGCTGGTTGCCCCCATCTTTTATATTTTATTTATTTATACTTGCCACGACCAATGGGGAGTTTCTTGTCAACATCCGAGGGCACAATTTTTCTCAGATCCTAGCTCATAACAGCTTTGCTGTAATACACTGCACCCAGGTATTTTTCAGGCTTTTACTCTGCATGTGCGATAATCCAATAAAAAAATGTGTTGACCAGAAAGTGTAATACTACGTAAATTCCAGTTACCATGTCAGAGCCAAATAACACAGACAAACATGGACAAGCTGAATGCTGTTTTCAGGTTTTACTCGACTCTGTTATTTAAAACATGTATACACCCAAACCACGAGGAGACCTTTACATCAACCGCTGTATGCAACACGACCGTGACTGCAGCACGGTCCGGCCACGCTGGGTACTTGAAGAAGAAGGTATGAGGCCTCCAGACGTGCGCAGCAAGCGGAGACAGCAGCCCTTTCCAAGCGCCCCAGAGTCAATTTTTAGAGGCATGCGGGTAGTTCCGTCAGACGTGGCCGTGGCTGAAGCGTGCAAGAAGACGTAACCAAGCAGGAGAGAAGAGAGCGGATGCAGGGAAATGAACGTCACGGCAACTTCTGTCGCAGTTACGCGAACGTGAAATCATAGGCTACTGCTTGCGCTCAACACAAATTGAGGGTTGTTTTTCTCGCTGAAACGCAAGCCGAGAAGCAGGCATTTAGGGAGACGGCATGCACGGTGGTAGCACAAACAAAGTCAGAAGGGCATGCATAAAAATTAAGAGAAGAGGGGTACGGCAATGCAACTGATCATGAAACAGCGATGACATTGTGCAGCGCCGTGCAAAACTACGACGGCAGGAAACCAATTCAACGAATCGGTTCCGACGGCATACAGCATTCGCTGTGGTCCATTTTAAGGTACAATTAAGCACAGACCAACATGAAATACTATCCTGGCACTTTTGCTTGTTGTCGTAACCTCGAATATCTATGTCTTTTGGGTAAATCCAAATTGACAAAAGTTTACAAGAGATGTGTTTTCTGAATGTTATCGGTTTGCTCCGGAAGCATGAAATCCCATTTATAATGTGTAAGATTGCAGGGATACAAGATGTCTCCCCCAAAAATTTCGTGTTTTTTTTTTTTTTTCATTGCAAAAATAAATTATGCATCGCTGAATGCTCATTTCTCGCCCAAATGTAGACTTCCTGGTTCGAACCAGGTGCCAAAGCTTCAAAACTAACCGGTTATCCCCATCTAAAGTTACAGTCGATTTTCTCAAAATTTTAATGGGAAAATGGGACCTGCTTTTGCCCGTTTTCGGTAACTGGCGCCATTCAGCTCCATGTATTTGAGAGCTCTGTCGACCACCATTTTCCAATTGAAAATTTCAGAAAACCTCTTGTAACTTTTGAACAAGATGGCGGTTAGTTTTGAACTTTTGGCATCTGGTTCGGACCACCGGGGCTACATTTGGGCGAAGAATTAGCGTTCAGCGTTGCATAGTTCTTATTTTTCAGGTAAAAAACACCCTGTAAATATTTTGGGGGACACCCTGTTATGCCAATCTGTTTGTGTCTGTACATTCTTCGTTCATGCTGAAAACAGAACTGTATGACAACGTTTTTGCTGGTTTCTTGCTATTGCTATTTCTAAGCTCTACTTTTTCATTTTGTCTTGTAACAATAAAAATCGAATTTCGTGGTTTTGCTCGTGCTGCGGCTTCGTCACGCTGTCCTCGCGATACCTTTTTTCCCACGTGCCTCCAGTAGTGTGCACGTAGTACCCCCCAGGCGAAAATTAGTCCACTTCCAGCTGGATTATGAAACAGGTTATGAGGCAGTCCCGCTGGATTCTAGCTGGATTCCAGCTGGAATCCAGCTGGACCGCCTCATTTCCAGTTCCATAATCCAGCTGGAAGTGGACTGATTTTCGCCTGGGCTGTTGCTAATGAACAGATCAACTGATCAATCAAACGTCTCACCTGCGGTTGGGCGGGGACCCCGAAGCCCTCCGTCGGCCCGAGGTGCTGATGGTCGCGTTGCGGCTCGCCCCCGCGGAGGGCCATGAGCGGGGACGCGTACCCCGCCGGTGGGAACTGTCCCCAGGGTGCCTGGGGGGGCCTTGAGGGGCTGAGAGGATGCCCTCCGCTGGGGACGCCCGTCCTCCACGCTGTGGAAAGGGGAACCGGACACCGGGAGAACGGACGCGTCAGTCCAGGCTACCAAAACGATTGAGCGACGATCGCGTGACGTGACGCGTTTAGGCAGCGACAGCTATGCAGCTTGTTCGACGACATGGCGGTGACAGTCGATTGACATTGCGCCGGTCATGCGTCGTATGGTGATCTGATATTGAAATGACGTTGCGTTGATTTTTTAGTGTCGATACATTGTTCATGAATATATGATTTTAAGGTCGAGATGTGTTTTCTCGCTAAAATTTAGCGGGGAAACTGAATGGGTGCATAGGTCACATGACATCAATGTTTTCCACTAAATTTAGCGGGGAACTGAATTGGTGCACAGGTCACGTGACGTAACGAGTTGGTGCACAGGTCACATGACGTCAATTTTTCCGCTAAAGTTAGCAGGGAAACTTTTGTTTACGCTCACGCCGTCGAAAAACCAGGAAAACGGGCCCCTAATAGCTGTCGCTGTAAAACATTTATGGCATTGTACCCAACAAAATTTTAGTATGTATTCAGTTTCTGAATTAAAAAGGGCCGCTTCACCCAAGCAGCGGCGCACCTCCAGCTCGAACACATGGAGCGAAAGTTTTGTGCTGCGGAACCCGGAGATCCTCAGCTCAATCCCCATTTCGGCCAGTTTCAATCTGAATGAGCCTTGTACAGGCATCCAATCGTGCATAACAACTGCGCGATGCACGCCTTAGGAACCTCAGGCTAGCAGTTGTACTGCACTGGCTAAATTTCTCATATAAAATGCAAACCAGTGTCATCAAACCTCAAAGACAGACCGACCTTACGCTGCTGCCTAAACACAAATGCCTACTTTTTATTTCTAGTTCAGTGCCGAGATAGTGCAAAGATAGCAGTGCATCAGAGCTAGTGTCAGTGCTGATTAAGTGCCGAAGTTGGTGCTGCATCGTGTGTGTGTGTATGAACATGAAAAGGCCCGGCCATATGGAGCGGAGTCTTGACCATACGCAGCGGAGTATCTGTGAAGTGGCGTTTAATAACCTCGGTGTGATTGTTTACGTACCCAGACTTGTACAGTGCCTTCCAACAAGTGCCATTGGTCGTCGCTATAGTCACACAATTGCTCGCGACAGCCAATGGGAAGTGTGGCGCCGCCCACGAGGAAACTACGCCGTGGCGGCAAAGCTAGATGTTATTCCCTTGCTCGTCGCGCTTCTACGTCTCGCTTCTGCATCTTTCGCTTTCACTCGCTTACCCTCACCAAATGTTTTTGGCGAGGGCGACACGGAAAGATTACAAAGAGGATACAAGTACGGGGCCTTCCCCATCGATGCAGGCCCCGCAGAATCCCCCGCGGCATTGCGGCTCTAACCCCGGAAGCCGAAACTCACCCGAGCGGAACTCCGGTCGTCATGGACCTCGGATGCCTGCGCTGGGCCTTGATTTTGTTCAGCTTGTCCCCCTGGGTCAGGTCTTCCTCGGAGTCTCCGCCACTGTTGTTGTTCGCTCGATCGACCTGTCCGCAAGAGAGAAGATTTCTCACAGCTGCGCATTTCTGGTGCCGCGACGTGCAGCAAAGGCCCACTGCCGCCGACGTCGGAAACCGAACATCGTAGCGCGTTCAGTGCATTGTAACCGGGACCACGTGGTTTTTGAATAAAACTGGAAACAATCCTAAAAGATTGCAAGAGGACGCTTAAGCTTTGGATTTAAGAGTGGAACGCGATAGCTAAATATGAAGCCCCGCTCATTTCCAAGCCACTGAGCGTGTCTACGTGGTCTGGTGGGTGGAGCGTGTTTGGCTCGCAACCAAAGGAACGCGGGTTCAATCCCGCTCCGCTCAAAATTCTTCAAATTTTTTCTTTAAGGCAAATGAATTACTTATAGACAAATCAGGATTTTCCCGGCCCACCATACGCCGACACCGAAATCCAACGCCGACGCCGGCTTTTCTACACGACGGGCTCCTTAAAGGTATCGCTTTAAAATGCTCGCCGGTTGAAGGCTAAGAATTCGATAGAAGCTCCACCTTCGGCGCGCCTGTCGCCTCACCAGTCTTCTGCCGTGTGCGCGACAAAGTGTTACCAACGGCAGAAAGCTCGAGATGGAGGCAGAACGCACACCAAGTTCTCTGCCTTTCACCGACCATACTTTCGTGCCTTGTAACGCGATAGCGTTTAGGAGTCGTGTCGCAGAAAATCCGGCGATGCGTCGGCGGAAACAAAAATCCCATAATGCAACGTGCGCAGCTACGTGTGATGTCAAATGTGACGTCACACATGGCTGCGTGCATTGCATTATGGGACCACACATACACGCTTGCACAGCTTGGCAACGAGCATGCGTTTATATAAGAAGGCTTTGCGAACGGGACTCAATAATGCTTTCGCGTTTCACTCTTAAAGGCGAAGTTTAAGCGTCCCTCAAGTTTTTTTTCTTCCTTCTTCATAATACGCAATGTAACTTAGGTACCGTGTTCCACAAAATATGGACGTTACAAAATTTATATTACACCCTGTGCACGTCACTCACAGGCGCAGACAATAAATACGAGGACTCGCTGTTTTTCGAGATCGTTCGACATCACTAAAGTCACTGGAAAGTAGCGCCATTGCCTTCCCACCTGCTAGCGGGATGCTAACAAATACCAACATACAGACGACAAAACCTCTCAAGGTGATTGGCTCATCGTTGTCGGTTACCAAGGTGATTGCCATTTTGGACCCTATTCAAAGCTCGAAAGGGTCGTTAAAACCAGTTGCATCAAGATCGCTCCAGTCGGAGACGAGTCACGGGCACTGCAGTGGCCCAGGAGGCACGTGAGTCCGCACCCACCTGAAGCTGCTGCCTGGTCCTCTTGTCCTGGTCCGTGAGGTGGAAGCGGTCCACCCGGCCCAGGATGTGGCTCACGGTGCCCTCCGTCTCCGGAGGGGTCCGGCGCCCCGCCTGGCGCCTCCCGCTCGCCAGCGTGGGCGCCGCCAGGCCCCCCGGTTGTGGGGCGACAGCGAGCGCCGTGCGGAGCTGCCCCGCTCGTTGCCGCTGTTGGCGTTGTTCACGTTGTTGTTGTTGCGCTGGTTGCTCGTCTGCTGGGACCGGAAGATGTCCCCTTGCAGCCACAGGTAGTCCTGCTTGCTGCGCGAGGACGAGACGACGGGCCGTGGTGTTCGCACTCTCCGGACTAATGGTTCTCGAACCAAGTTCCCCAAGCTTCCAAAATTTCCCTGACCGTCTCTGCTCCTAAGCAAGGTGCTTTCCCGGTTTTAGCACTATTTTAGCGGACCTTAGCCACCCTTCGCGGTTCTTCCCACGGTGGTGGGCGGCGGTGGTTTCGCCGCCCACCGGTCCGACTGACGGCCTATATCTCTACTATGTCCGCTGGACAAGACGATGCCGATTTTGAAAATGCGCCACGTCCCAGATTGTTGTGTTTGGCAGACTTGTGTGCGCAACGGAACTGCACGATCTCCACCAACAAAATTGCTGCTGCACGGTGGAGAAAGTGCCGAAAACACCGAAGGTTGCATCAATTGCCCCCTCCTGCTCTTCCCAACATTCTGAAAATTTTTATATACCCACACCTCAAAAGTTTCATGGGAGGGCTCAGCATCTGCTGATGCTTAGCTATAAACCAAACACTTCGTAGTACTGAAATAAGGCTATACGCTTATTTCAGCACTACGAAGTGTTTGGTATACTAGCACTGGACAACTGGTGAATGGTCATACTCATAAAACATCTAAAAAATTAAAATGTGGAACACCTCAATGATTTCGACACATCGTTGTGTTGCCCCCCCCCCCTTTTTTTTCACCTATCTTGGGGCTTTATAAGTATGAGTTCCTAGTATGTGCAATAATGTTTAGAAGGTCTGTAGGCTTTTGCACTAGACAAGGTGGTAGACACCTACGACAATAACTGTTTCGTTTTCGGCAATAAAAAGATGGTTTAAACAAAGTTTATCA
The DNA here is from genome assembly GCA_037355805.1 of Ixodes ricinus. Taxonomy (NCBI): domain Eukaryota; kingdom Metazoa; phylum Arthropoda; class Arachnida; order Ixodida; family Ixodidae; genus Ixodes; species Ixodes ricinus. Next base: position 56,001 of record JAZHYW010054573.1, read on the forward strand.
CGACACGCAACCTGTTGTGTAACAATCTTTGTAGACTGAACGATGGAAAAAAGATGGGCTCAATATTGACATGATGAGTGAAGTCGTTAAAATTTTATGCGAGGCTTGTGTGTAAATGCTATGTAGATTGTATCAATATGCTGTTACAATTACAAAGACAATGCTGAACAAAGAAGGTTGAGTTTGATCACGGGAAGAAAGCAATGGTTCATAAATTAGGTCATAAGAAAAATAGGAACAGCCAAACACCAAAAGTAAGGCCAGTAGAAGATACACACAGGTTAGGAAACAATGCATAACGAAAAACCTGAGACTGGGAATAAACAACGGAAAAAAGCACACACTGTCTCGAAACACAGCTACTGGTTTTATTTCAAGTCGTCACTTTTATACGTCCGTCCACCCTCCTCGCGACAAGATAATACTGAACGCGAGAAATAACACCCACTGCCACGGCATGTCCCCAACCCACGAGCATGGCCGACAAAAGAGTGAACCCTCACTAAGCTGACCTTTTACTGAACCCCATTAGTCGTCCGCAGAAACCTTCTCACCTCTCTATTCAACAATAACGACAGCTGACTGACAGAATTTCTATAGCTAGCAATCTGTATTGCTTCCTTCACAATTTGCCTATCTCATTCTTTTTCTTTTTTTAGGACACTTGCTTTTTCGCATACCGGTTTGCACCCATTACACTTTTCAACGTGTTTTGCTAGCTCCGGTGTTTGTGACTAGTTTTTCACCACCCTTTTATGCTCCAAGATTTTATCATTTCAGCAGCGGGCCGTCTGCAAGATGTAGAAAAATCACACTCCAACGAAATGCTATACACAGCCACCTCTCCATAATAAAGGACTTATCTTATATCTTCACAAAAAACCACTGGATTATCATGTTTTATAAGACACTCTCGATCCAGTCCCGGGTTTTCTTCATTATGGAGTATGTTCACCAGCTTGCCTGCACATTTCCACTTTCTGGGAAACAATAGTTGGTCACCATAGTTTATGCAGCTTCCCTTTTATAACTTATGCGAGAGATATGTAAACAGAAAACTGCATATATGTATATATATATAGAGATCTTTCTTTTAAGGTTCCCAGAGTTTTGGAAATGTATGAAACAGCGACGTTTCAACTCACCCTTCGAGCCAATGCTGCTGGTGACCAATGATGGAACCGGGACGACAAATGCGGATCCAGGCGATGGACTCTGCCGCCGTGAACCGGTAGTGCTTCATGATGTAGCAGGCAATGAGAGTCCCCGTGCGGCCCAGCCCTGCCTGGAACACGCGCCAACCGGCCAGTCAGGACAGCACCCCCACAAAACGTCTGTCGGGGTCTATGTTCAGCACTTATTGATGTGTTCTGCTACAGTATGCTGGACAGACATTGCAATATGGGACAATGATGCCTTGGAATGTTGATGGCGGAGAGACTGCCGACGACAGGACGACAAAGGGTCCCAAACAGCAATTAACCAAACCAATACCAAAAAAAAAGAAACAAAATCCTCTGATCAATCATCACCCCCGTTGAGGGCTTAAATCACAGGGCCATCTTCTCAGGTTGCTATCCCCCAGAGATTTCAAATTCCTACACTCAACATTATGAGAATTCCTCGAATTGCTACATTTTTCAAAGGAAATCTTGTGACTGGGCAGAAGCTCTACCGTTTGAACACAAAAGCAACCGAGATGAAAATCGGCTAAGCTAAAACCAGATAACGAAACTGGTCTCGGCTGAATCCAGTTGAATCCATCCGGTCTCGTTTTCGGCGAGGACATTGCCCATGCAAACAGCATGGATTTCCACCACACTGCCGCCTCTTCCCCTTTCTTGTTTTGGGGAGGTACCGATGAAAACAGCGGAGGCCTCGACGACAACCAGCAGAGAGCGCGAGTCCGGATTCCCCACATGATGACGATCCTCCAAGCCTCTGTCTAAAGACGCGAGCAAAGGGAAGTTTTTCTCTCCAGCTCAAGAAAGATGAGCGAAATTGGGCCAGAACTGCAGGAAAACCTACACTTCCGGTACGGCAAATGCCACAAATTAAAGAAACGTGTCCCGCTTGGACAGCCCTTGACTAAGTTAACACCAGCTGGACTGATCTTCAACTGGGAACAGAGAAGCATATTTAGGCTGGCAATTTCTGGAAACCGGATGAGACTCGCTCAAATCATGCTGCCGCGCAGAACAACAGTTGTCCGCAGAGTCCCGTTGTACCGCGAGGTTGGAATAGACCCCTTTTTTAAATTCAGACTGGCAACTTTGATCACTATCGTGATCTCAATGTACGCACGCCTGTGCAAAACTAATGGCGGCCTTCTTAGAAATAGTTTCACGACCACCATTAGTTCGTCGAAAGTGAAGCCGTTTTCTGAGCCATCAGATGGCACTAAATTTTGAAAAAGGTCCAATTGCACTTAGACGAGTGGAGCGGTGCCCGAACGAAAAATTGACCGCATCTCCACGTGGTGAATGATGTTGGTTGGGGCGAAGCTCTGGTGGTGCTTGTCTGCGTAGACGCTGAGTCGCAGCATGCCGAGCCTTTCGTTCGTTTTCATCCATGTCAGAAAGAGAATGTGTGGTATGGAACGTGGTTATATACGCATTTGAGCATTTGACCGCAGCGCCCTCTCGTCTATAAACGTTGAGCCAATGCATGCAAAGTTAACGCGATTATATACGCATTTGACCGCAGCGCCCTCTTCTGTATAGACGTTGAGCGGCTACATGCAACGTTTCATCCATGACAGAAACCCCAGGTCTTGAGTTACTACCACATCTCAGAGCCCCCTACTCGTCCTGTTGCTGCGCAAACAGATTTCAACATTTTTTTTTCATCATATTTTTTTTTTCATCTTTGTTTCTTTTTTCTTTTTTTTTTTGCCCTACACAAGCACGTGAGCTCACAAGCTCGTAATTTTTTTATTATTTTTATTTCTTTTTTTTTGCCCTGCACGAGCACGTGAGCATGTGCTCACATGCTCGTGAGCACGTGATCTCACGAGCAGAAGCACGAGCACCCGACGCCGGCCTACGGCGGACGGACATACGGACATGGCTAGCTTCTAAGGAGCTTCGCCCCTAAAAGGGAGAAGCCACCCACCTTGCAGTGGACGGCTAGGGCCCCCGGGGTGTTCTCGCTGATCTCGATGAACTCCCGCATGATGGCGTCGCTGGGCGTCGACCCGTCCACGAAGAACAGGTCCCGGTGGTCGAAGCCCTGCTCGGCAAAGCGCCGGGCGTCGTAGATCTTCTTGTTCAGCCGCACCACCGTGCTCACGTTGTGCTTGCTGAAGTACGGGAAGTACGTCTCCGGGGAGTGGAACGGGTGGCCTGCAAGGGCGGCGGGACGCACACATCAACTCCAGTTCGGACTCAACTACAGAGGCGCTCTGGCCAAAGCTCTTCGACCAAAGGAAAGTCGCGAGAAGGTTTCGCTTTTCTTCTTTCTTTTAGAAAGGTTTCGCTTTTCTCCTTCCTTTCAGAAGGTTTCGCCTCTTCTTAACTAACGGACAATAGTCACGGACAAGGTGAGAAGGGCGGGGCGTCTCTTTGGAACACTCGGCTTCCAGCATGCGCTCATTGCCTTCCTCCATGCTTTGGATGCGTGCACGCTTGAGGCCAACGAGACACTGAAGCACTGTCAAAGGCTGGAGGCAAAACAACTAAAACTCTTCCCTGTTGCTCTCATCCTGTCAGTGACCATGATGAGTCCGTCGCCCAGAGCGTCCTCAGAAAATTTGCAATAATATTAATAACAAAATTTAAAGAAATTAACCGACCATTGTTGGTTGCGCTTGTAGGAATGGTTGCTTTTTTCTAGTCCTAGCTCTGTATATTTTATTGGTGTTGACCAATTTGTGTGGTACATGGTTAAACATTACGTATAACAATGTTTCAGTGTTTAACATTTCTTTTCTAAAACAATGTTCCGTTACTCCTTACGTCTGTATCATGGGCGTATGGGCTTCAGGTTTAAGAAGCTATTAATAGTAATAATAAGGTGGTTTCGTTTGAAATCGATACACGGGTGTCAGAGAGGGTATTTTGATTTGCCTAAAAAAGTTATATACTCTATCCACGTTTCCGCAATAAACAAAAACACTTTTTAAATTTTTTTAGAAAAATATTTTTTCTGCACAAAAATTTTGAAGAGGCGCAAGGTCTAGTCAAAGCGAGCGTTTTGTAATTAAGAATACTTAATATAGTAAGAATAAAAAATAGAAGGAATAAAAACTGAACGGATATGGTTGTCTGGGAATGTCCTCCATATTTTTATTAAGGAGCAAGGTGAAATGCTACATTTAGGCTGCTGGATTTTTGTACTTAGTTCTGTCAGTTTTTATAATTAGGTAAAAACACTAACAGTAATTTCCCTTGTAAATGTATGGCACATGGCATTCTTTTTTTCCCTTTAAACTAAACTGCATTGGCATATTTGATGCCAGAAATAAAAAATGCCAAACATTGCATTTGGACATTTTGGGACATATTTGGTACCATTTAGTCTAATTTATTTTAACAAAATAATTTATTTAAATTTATAAATTTCATCAAAGAATTAATTTTGCCATTATTTAAACCCGCTATATTAAAAAAAAAGCGAAATTTTCTTTCTTTCTTATTTTTTTAATAATTTCCAATAACGTTAACTTTCTGTTGGCGTAATCAAAGTTCCTCCTTTTTTTGTTGCATTTTCTGTAGAAGTGCTCAAACACAGATACATGCACCCACATCGGCAAAGGGGTAGTTTTGAAAGTTTGCTTTACTGCAAGGTTTATTAGCCTAAAAATGCCAAGGGCAGGGAGGGTCGGAAGTGCTCGGGACGTGAAGGGACGACGAAAAGTGACGGAATGGCGGAAAGGAGAGTTTTGTGCTTGTGCACCTGGAAAAAACGTCTGCCCATACCCCTCTGCTGTTCCAGTGCCACTGGCTACGCACTTTTGTCCAGAGCAATAAACAAAACATCTGAGTCACAAGCAGTCCAACTGTATGTAAGGTAGCAGTAGCACAAGACTACCAAACCGCAACCTGTCCTTCGATTTAAAACGCGTTCCATTTCTCTCTTTGGGGAAGTGCTCATGTGGCCGTGAGGGTGGCAAGGGGGGGGGGGGAGGTTGTAGGGGAGGGAGCCGCGAGCCGCACTTTAACATGCGAAGAGCCACATACGGCTCGCGAGCCGCAGCTTGGCCGCCCCTGGTTTAGATTATCAATGTCATTGGGTATATAGGCATATGCATTATGTCTATTTTGAAGCCAATTTTACATACAATGTCCTGGTCCCTGAAATTGTTTACTTAGCCGCAAAGAAGATGTCATTTTGGTAAAAAAGCTGGCGTGTTTACGATTCAGTGCAGCACGTAGAGACTCTTTGTGATTTACCGAAGGAGATCAGAAAATGACGAGCAAGACGTCACTTTGAATTCGAGCACACAATTCTTTTGTAATTCATGAATCAAGAGGTACGAAAACATGCTCGCGTTACACAAATTTACGAGTGACCATAAACTTTCAAGCCTTAGGCTCGTGCCGGTGCTCGTGGTTCCTAACCGCGCTTACTACCAAAACATCCAGAACCAGCAATTTTTGAAAATAATAGATTTACGCTCGAAATCTGCTCGCCGAGTATCATGCTCAGTGTCTTAGAGCCATTTTTACTTTAAAGGAGCGGTGCAACGATATTCAATTGGAATGTTTTCCACTTTACACGAGCTTACTGGCACTAGTGGGACTCAAGGATACTCGCACGCAACGCCACTGGCCAAGAAACTCCTTCGTTGCGGTGTAATTTCAAGGACAAAAGCGATCATTTTCATTCAATCTCTCCTTTGCAAAATTTGATGACGTAACGTGGGAATCGCAGTGCACCCCAGTGACGATATTTGAATGCGGTTCATAGATTGGACCCGAGCATTGCGTGGGCACTCGATTTGGGCTCGTGATAATTACTAGCTCGAGAAGCATTCGGGTAGTGGCCCGTGTCCAATCGCTGCAACGACGACAATAGCCGAGCCATAACAATGTCTGAACTCAGCGCGTGTCCTGTGCTTTGCCAACCCCAGCGCGTGGCTATGATCAACATTGGCGGCATATAATCGGCTCCAGATCACGTGGTCGCTTGTTCTGGCTGCGAGTTGAGGGGGGTGAACGCTGCTCGTTTTTCTTTAATTTTTTTCTGGGACTTCTATTGCGTGGGGTGAAAAACGAACGCGCGTTTCACAGGTCATTAGCGTCAGGGATCCGTTCTAAGCGGTATTTGCGCAAAGTACAAAAATTGTTGCATCGCCCCTTTAAGTGTTATTTAATTTGCAGCCATTTTTATGTAAACAGCAATAATCAGTTCTCCACCTGCTGCACAGGATGAGTGTGCAGATTTTATTTTATTTTCATCATATAGACGATAACTATCAAAGCTGTGACAGTCATAGCTTTTTGTACAAAAAGATTTATGTACATCACCTAAAGTTCAAAAACGCCCACCAAAATGAAGAGATAAATGGTGAAAAACATGGGAGATATCTTTGGGGAAGCCATAGCAAACATTATCAAAACCGGCTACAAACCACGTGATACGGGAACTGATACCGAGTCGCGGACACCACAAATTCGTGTCACGATCGATAACAGGGTGCTACAAACTCCTTGTCACGGGAAAGGATATCGCAGGTTGCGGATCAGATTTCGTTTCAGGCGAAGGACCCGCGGACCGCCGAGAACCTCATCTCCGGAACGAATACCGCAAATCGCGGACGCAGCAGATGCAAGTTTTATGGTGCAGTTAACACGCGGGACCCGCTACAACTTGTCTGTCCGGAACCGATATCGCGCGCGCGCATCGCGGACAAAAAGGCGAATCCGACAAACTCATATGTGACGGGAACAAATACCGCAGATCGCGAACCAGCAGAATCATATTTCACGGTGCTATAAACACGCGGGACCAACTCTCGGAACGCTCGCAGATCGCAAAAAAAACGCGGGAGTCCGCTAAAAACTTTGTCATGGGAACGGATACCACAGATTGCGGACGCAGCAGATTCGCACTTCACAGTGCAACATAGACGTGGGGTCAACTCGCGTGTTACGGGAGCCGATATCGCGTGCACAGATCGCGGGCAAAAACGCGGGACCCACTATAAACTCGCTTGTCAGACGTGCCGGTACAGCAAATTGCGCAGATGCGATTCCCGTCGGACATTGCGTGACGTCCGACGGGAATCGGGGGTGGCGATGTTTGACATGTGAATTTAGCCAGAGAAACGGGATGGGCGTCTTCGGGGGCGGGCGTTCTCTCGGAACTTTACGGTATTTATGAGTTGTGAATGCGAAAGCATGTACATCAATCTTGCTGTAGATGGTTGAGCGTGTTGGTTTCTAATTTACGATAAGGAAAGAGGGACATTGAAGACAAACAGACAAGACAGGCTTTCGACTTTCGCTGTCGGCGCGCTGACGGACACGCAGCGTCATGAGGTGGCCGGTCGTTGAAACTGACGAGCAGCGATCAGTTTCAACGACCGGCCACCCCATGGCACTGCTTGTCCGGCGAATGGGTTCCTGGTCGTCGCGGGCTAGCCAATGGGATCGCAGCTATGTGAAAGCTGCCACTGGCTGTGGACGCGCGCTAGCCAATGGGATCGAAGCAGTGTAAAAGAGCCGTTTGGCTCTTTCGCTCCATGAGACAGCTAATGCTTTCGCATTAAAAGTAGGTCTACATTATGTGCAAGAAATACAAGTCACCCGACCCCATGCGTCTATAGGCACATTTTTAAAACTTATTTCGGATTGTGAAGCTTGCATGCACATTACAGTGATTTCAACAACGCACCACTACCATTTTTTCCAATCGACAGCACATGAATGAAGATTGCTATTCATAAAAGTGCTATACTTTCACTTGGGGGCTCTTAACCAAATGTAGACAAACATCTGTTGTTGTTGTTGTCGTTTTTATTTAGGTCACATGCTTTATGACTAGAGCCTTTCCTCGACTGAGTTCTCGCAGAGCGACGACCCGACTGGTAACAGCGTCGCGAGAAGAAACTCACCGTTCTCAATTTTGCTCTTGGGGTGAGGCCCGCAGAAGGCGATGAACTTGTGTGGCACAATCCAGTTGAGGTCGCCGTTCTCAACCCTCTCGTAGTACTCGTACTCCTCCAGGTCAAAGTTTTCAAAGTCCAGGAATTTGTGGCTGATGGCCTGACAGAAGAGGAGAAACGCTGTTTCAACTCCAGCAAACGAAAGTGCGAGTGAAGTCAAAACCTCAGTAGTCAAAGATTTTAACCCTTTGTTGACGCAGTGTTGCCTGCAGGCAAAAAACCACATAAGAATTTTTTTTGGTTTAATAGTTCCGGTTTTATCACATTTTTTTAAAAATATAATATAGTGGCCTGGCAAGTCTTGAAAATTTGAACAACAGTGCCATCTAGTGAAGAGATATGCAAATAGCTGATGAAAGAAAAAAGCTTGGCGCACAAATATGCGGCGACTGAGAACAGCAAAACAGAGAAAAATATGAATAAGTGTTTTTCTCTTCCTGCCACTAATATTTTATGATAGATGACCGTTTTACTTGAGGCTATCGTATGAGCAGATATTATTGACACTTTATAGTAATCTGTAGGGTTTAAGCGAGGCAGCCACACTTCAGACTTCTGCCTTGTGTAGCCCACAGGCAACAAAACTATACCATGCAAGTTTACCTTACAATGTTTTTTTTAATTTTATTTTTCTTTTATTTGATCTTGTTAAACATTAATATCTTAAAAAGTAAATTTCTGAAGCAATTTTCGTACACCTCGTCAATAAAAGGTAAGACATCACGCATCCTAAAGTGTGTGATCCTTGAAGAAGAACCTAAGAAATAGCGAGAAATGTTAATAAAAAAAAGAAGACAATTTTGTTCTTTGCAGTCAAAAAAAGAATGCCCTCACAAAAATGTAATTGCCAAATTCAAATTCAAACTTATTTTTTTTCTTTTTTTTTCTTTTTGCCAAGTGCCATTATTGTTTTATGGATGTTCTGAGAATATTTTCATGAACAGATTTCAATAAACTTTGAACATTTGTTTACTGCAATAATTGGACTTGGCCCCAAATCTGTACTTTTTGCCCTAATCTTAATAATAGTTAATGATGTGACTGGCTGAAAATTATTATTACCTTGTCTTTTCACAAAACTAACTTTTTTATAAATAAACAAATGTGCTCATAAACAATCTACCATTAGTTTATAGAATAATACTATATAGCTAAAAGAAAGTCTTCCCAAAAAAAAATTTATTCTAACAACTTAGAAGAGATGATCTAACGATGACATATTTTCTTACATTTTTTGTTTGAGAAAAAGTATCTTACATCCGAAGCAGATGCAAAATCAGCATTAGAAAATACATGCTAGATTCGAACTAGTCTAGCTAAAAATCCGATCATGCTTCAGAGATGGCATAGCTGTAGTCTTTAGCTTGGAATCTAGGAACGCGCAAACTGACAGAAATCAGAAAGGTAAAGAGATGACCCTAGGTCAGCATGTCACTTATACGAAGACTGCACCTTGAGCTTGTCTCAGTGCCCAGTCAAGCCACAGAACACAAGAGTCCACAGCACATAAGACTCCTAAAAGTCAGCTAATACAGTCGACGAACGCAGACGAAAACAAAATTGTGCTACCTTCTCCACAGCACGCAGGCAATCAAGGAGGGTGAGGTTGTATGTGCACGGACCAAAGGAGGCATCCCTGCAAGGAACAAAACCACAGGTTCAAGGCTCACTGCACTAACAAAGTACAGGGTGTCACAAAAGGTTGGTTTACAGAGTTTTTTCCACCGCAAAGTAAACCAGCATCGCCGAACGCTCATTCTCTGCCCAAAGGTAGCGGCTTAGTGGTCACAGCCAGACACCAAAGTTTCAGCCCGATCCAATACTTGATTCAAAAGTTATTAGTAATTTTCTGAAACTTTCAATGGGAAAATGGAAACCCATTTTTGCCCGTCTTTCGGTTTCTGGTGCCATAGGGCCCCATGTATTCGAAAACTCACGTCGGCCGTAATTTTCCCATTGTCATTTTCAGAAAAATCACTTAGTATAACTTTTGATTAAAGGGTAACTGCAAAGAAAAAAAGTGTATTTTTAAACAGCCTAATTGGGGCAAGCATGTCACAAAACAATTTTTCCGCCAAAAACAAAATTTTTTACAGCAATATTTATTGCGCGAGACTGATTTTAGTTTGCGGCTATTTCGTCCGTTTTAAATCGCGCGCCACAAAATTGGTATTATACGTCACGGAGTGGCTGCTATACGTCACGGAGTGACGTAGAACAGCCACTTCGCGCGCGTCGAAAGAGCGGGAGTTTCAAATGTGGAGAAGTTGTGACTCCGACTAAATTACGTCCTGTGGCGTAAATATTGCTAGAAAAAATTTGTTTTTTTCGCGGAAGATTTGTTTTGTGACATGCTTGTCCCATATAGGCTGTTTAAAAAAACATTTTTTTTTCTTGGCAGTTACCCTTTAAAGGGGCACTGACACCCCAAAGGTCGTATATTTTTTTATTGTCTAAAACGACGGTTAACATAAACACGGTGAAAAAAAAGCCGCACGCGAAAAAATTTCATACAAGGCGCGCGCCCTTTTTATTTTTTGAACATGCTTAAATCTCCCGCCGCTTACCTCCTTGCTTCTTATGATCGATGACGTCAAAAATCAGGAAATCTAGAAGCTTTGTAGGCGACATTTCTACAACATTTAATAGCGGCACTCGTAAAACATGTTTTTACATTGGCAACTCATTACGGCCTCTTTTGAAATACCAAAAATCAGAGTTCGGTGAGATGTCCCTTCCTAGATTTGTGTCCTCTCAGCCTGCGCCTCGAGCAGATCGGCGTGTCATCAAGCAACCGGCTTTGCCCGCGCCGGCTCCCTTCTATCCCGCCAGCTCGCTCCTCCTCGCATCGGGTCAGCGGAGGTCCGAGAGAAAGTCGAGCTCGCAGGAGACCGCAAAATTTGACTTGACTGCACTCGGGGGACCGCGCGGGAACTTCAAATTCAGCATTTGGAAATTGTTTTTTTAACTCACAAATACTGAATTCCCAAGTTTCGAATTTTGAGGGTAACGTCCCGGCACCGTTTTCAATCGTTTCGGATAATAAAAAAATATGATTTTGATGTGGTTGTGCCCTTTAAGGGATTGGATCGGACTGAAACTTTGGCATCTGGTTGTGACCTCTAGCGCTACCTTTGGGTAAAGAATGGGCGTTCAAGTATGCCTAGTTTATTTTGTGATAAAAACCTGTAAATATTTTTTTTTTGCAACACTCTGTGTATCTAAAAAC
>JAZHYW010054576.1:0-29974 GCA_037355805.1 Ixodes ricinus
CACAGAAGGTCACATTAGAATGTGACCCTTTGTGTGAGTGTTTCTGATCGAAGTCAAGGGAGGTAAGAGAAGGTTTACCCGAATGTCATTGTCCTCTTGTCAAATTGTTTTTTTTTGTTGTTGTTTTTTTTGAAGAGACGGCGTTGGAATTGTGGTATAAAGGCGTGTACGAAATAAACTTTGCAGCTGAGTTTGAGACGTTGCCTCCTCTTTTTCTACCTTCTGTTGTGTTCTCTTTCTGCCCCAGTCTCAGGTTTACTATCATGTTCAAGTTCCAGATACTATCGCTTAAGAAAGAAGAAAAGAACACCCTCAAACGGGTTTGTTATACGTATTAAAAATAAAAGCTTTATTCTTTTATTTTTATTTCCCTTCAGTTTACAGAAACAAGCCGTTTTCTGGAGAGCGACTGGTGAACGTATTACACACAAGATACATTTGCAAGTTCTAAATATTTTATAATTTTCTGTTTGATGTAGTTGGATGCAAATGCGGTGACGGCAGATTTGAATATCTTTTTTGCATCAATCATTTTTCTAGAAAATGCAAGACACTCGCTTTTCGATCTCATTTATCTAATGTACTGGACAAGCATTGATACTTCCTGACTGCGGATGACTTTTTGTTTGTTCATACAGGATAAGCTTCATATTTCACAACCGAGGTCAAGACTTTCACATTCATGAAGGTCAGCATGGATTGTTTTTATTTTGCAATCCTGTCTCGACAAGACTAAGTACGCAGGGCCGCATTTCAGATTTCAGAATTTTGTTATTTTCAAACAATTTATTCATTTACACAACAATTGTTTGGACCCATTGCCACCCTGGCTAGTATCGGGTCCAATCACAAACTACGTATCACCGTGCGGCACGAAGCAAACGTTACATCAAATACAAATATCTTGCGTACGAGATGACATTTTTAGGTACATTAACCTTGAACGTTATAAAGCAACATTTTAATAAGGCAAAAAGTTAGACTTCTAGCTTAATGATCCGTGGGTATAGCATTTCAAATTAATGCACCGTTGAATTCAACAAGTCTTCGGCCATACACATTTTTACGTGGTGGTAAATTAAATTGATTATGAACAGCAGCCCTCGTATTTCTTGATGGGCATTTAAACACAGATAAAGGCAGTGGTTATAGTTCGTATAATGTTATGTATTATTTGAGCTATTTTAATTTATATTCTAAGCTTATGGGTAGCACGTGTAATGATTGAATTAAGGGTCGGCTTGCATCAGTTCCACAAAAAATGTGATTGTTCTTAGCGCACGTTTCTGTAGACAACTAATTGAATCTAGGTACGTAAGATGTATTTCCCCATGACTCAAAGCAATATGTTAGCTGGCTGTGTACGAATGCGAAGTAAAGAATGCGTAGAATACTTAATTCAAAACATTCGCACGCCTTCAGTAAATTATAACACCCATAAGCAGCCTTCGAACAAATATAATTAATTTTACTCTTCCCGTGCATGTCTGAATCCACAAGAACAGCCAAATATTTCTAGCAAAAAACATGTAATTTTGTATTGTCCAGGTATATAGCCAATTCATCATAGTTTATTTTCTTTTTCCAAGAATGAAACACTGTATACTTGGTTTTTAGTAGGTTAAGGGTGTGTTTATGACTTGTGAACCAATTTAGCACCCTAATCAATTCTTCAGTTACTTTAGACTGTAATTCATCGAAACTATCGCCTATATAAATTAAAACCGTGTCGTTTGCTAACATTAGTGAGTCTGAGTACAAATGGATAGACGAGAAATCATTTGCATAAAGAGAGAATAAAATAGGTCCGAGGGCTGAACCCTGCGGAACACCGGTTTGCGCAGTTTGTGGGGAGTACTTAGTTTTTGTACTCAAGTAAAATAAAATAGATTAATTGAAAGTCTGTGTATTTATCCCAATTCGATATGCTTTGCGGGTTGGTATTTCTGCTCCAACTAAGTTCACAACCTTTAGATTAAACGTTCAGCGAATATGCCAAATTGCCAGGTTGTTTGCATTTTCTTCTCATAAGTATTTTTCTTTTATTAATTACATTCACGTGTCACAACGAGTAATATTTGTATATTATTCGTGTCTACTTTTACATGCTCAATATTTCGAGGGGGTGATATTCAATTCCCTTATGTAGCATAACTTCAGATGATGGCGAGGAACTGGCGAGTTTGGTTTCAGATGAAGCAGAACTAAATATACAGAATTAATATAGGCACCTGGGTTGTTGCCATGCTCGTAAAATAAGCAATCAGTGAATTAAACGGTAACCTGTAAAGTTCAGTTAAAAAAGCATACTACCGAGGATTTGAAATTAATGACGCTTGATGATCCTGTTTTCCTAGTCAAGTGTACTTCGAGTTTGAATGCACGTTCAGTTTGAAAACGTATTCTTGTGCCGCTCAGTATTAAAAACAAAGCTTCTTTAGGTTTACACTCCTCATTGAAGTGTATGGTTTGGACAACTATACTATAAACGAAGAAATTGCTCGCTAAAAAGGGCACGCTTTCAATATATTGGATTATTTTATACGCAATTTAAACCATACGTTCCTTTCAAGCTGGCAAACGTAAGGTTGTGGTTCTTCACACAAAACTACGTTAAAATACACACGACCTTCCTCTGAACAACAGCACGCAAAATCTACGTTAATATGTGTCCAAGAGCAAACATTTACGAGTGAAAGAAAAATTATAATTTGTAAAATAAGTTTTTTCGTCGTTACCTTTTTTTTTTTCTTAATTCACCCGGCCATTTTGTTGGCCATGTCAAAGAGCGGATGTGGAAATGTGACGTAATCCTCTTAAGTGTATATCATTTTAGATACACGGCTTCGCAAATTTACTCGGGACAAAATATAGATAAAAAAGCAAAAAACAAAGCAACAACAAGCAAACAGGTTTGTTTTCTTGAAGGCGAGCTTGTAATGAATAAGAAAAGTGAAAAGCGGAGCTTAGCTTGCCCTTTTTCATAGCCTACCCTTGGTTTTAAAGCTACAGGTTTATATGAAAATTTTTCACGGACCTTGCTTGATCGTCGGCCGCACCTTAGCAAGGACTCAGAGAGTCAGCAACGGAGCGGATGCGCGTCATTTGGTTTCACATGACGGCAGGCGCGACCAATCGCGTCGCGTGGTGTGGGTTGAGCGCGAGCTCACACATCCCTCTCTGCTCTGCTCCACGCTGTACGAAGGTGGGTTTGCGTGGTAGGGTAGGAAATGCTTATCAGTGCGCACCAATCATGCATTTGACATAATGTTAAAGTCAGGCGATGTTTCTTGATACGATGAAACATTACGCAAGACCTAACGACCATTCCAGCGCGTGTCCTAAATTTGAAAGAAAGCGGTGAGTTGTTGCTCCTACCGCTGATTTATGAGATTAATCAGCAACACTACTTAAAATTAAGGTGGCAGTACAAAGCCGATTTTGTTATAAAAAAGGCATTTTACGTATCTCACGCAATTAATTGATGTCAAACATAGAACGTCTACTAGGATTTATTTTTGCTAGTCCCCACCTTATAGTTCGTGTTGAACCGTCGCTCATAATTGCAGCATGCTATTTAAGAACGTCGCCAGCTCAGAGCCCTTGGTTACAATGAGCGCTATTTCTTTTTTTTTTACTCTCTTCCGACATTTTTTTTTTTTGCCAATGCCCCTGTCTTTTTACTCTGTGTCCTCCATTCAAATTTTTAGTGAAGTGCATCACCCGTCCCCATGTCCGGCTTGTAATGGGCCTTCCCTCCATGCCTGTTGTGTTTGTTCTCTGTACGAAATGGGGAGCCCTTTGCTAGCGTTTATTTTCTGCCGGAGGGATGAGGATATGGGGACACCCTTCTTGGGCTTCGCTAATTCGGGACGTCCTTGGTTTTTTCTTTTTCTGCTTTGCTTAATTTCACATGTGGCTTTTTATATATATATAGGGTAAATGGAAGGGAAAAGGGTTAATAGAGGAGAAAAGACAAGGGGAATTAGAAACGAGTAAAACGAACGACACTTTATTTGAAGGAGGAAATGCAGTGCAGGATGAAAGAGGAATGGCATTGACCGATGACCCTGGCGTGTCCGGTGTCTTGGCATTGACGTTTTTTGTTGCGCGGACATTGTTATTTCGGTTATGTTTCTGATTCAGAATTTACTAGAGCTACGCAACAAAGTGCTAAAGCTTTTACTTTAAAGGTTTGTACTTTTGCGCCGTGTAATGGAACTGCGGTTTGAGGTCGCTGCGGGAGGAAGTGTCTGTAATAAAACTAACTGGCTCAGGGATTGCGAAATAAAAACAAATAGGCCACCTGCCAGGCTCGCCGGATTTAATTTCCGACCGTTTAACTATCTCACCAACAAAGGAACTGTTAGAGTCAAGGGTACATGCCCTTCTCATAGCTTAGTTGACACAGTGGACGAGGTTTTTACACCGAAGTCATCCGAACGCGAAGAGGCTGTGAGGCTACATTCTATTTCACTGTAAAGGCACGTTCACACCGGCGATGCGATCTAGTCGTGCCATAACTTTCATCGCAAAAGCGACCATCGCGGGCAAGAAGCGACGCGATTTGAGCAGTCGCTTGCTGACCCGACTTTTTGCGATGCGATTTAGTCGCGGAGCGGCTGAGTCAATCAACGGCGTTAGAAGCGAGAGTTTTCGAGAAGCGACTCGCCAGCGATGGCGTTGGACTTACTCATCGCGCACGCCAGTTTGACCAGCTAATTGTTTTGCGATGCGATCTAGTAGCATAGCGCGACTGCTTACATCGCCGGTGGGAATGCGCTTGAAGTCCGACCTCAGCTTACGCAACGATTCAATAAAGCCCATCGAACAAGGGAAAATGATTAAAGTTCGGAATAATGAAGTTGTTAATTATTTTTACTTAATTAATGATTAAAATAAGAACACCGACTTCACATAACAAGAAAAACAACTTCATTAAACGTTTCGCCTCCCATGCGGGAGGCATCATCAGTACATACACAGGAATGAGAGAGCTTCGGTCAACGCAGTCCTATTTATCGGGAAGGTCCATATAAGCTTCCGGGAGGGGGCCACGGTTCTTGTTGCACGCCGTCTTATCTCCGCGGATGAACCATGACTCAAGTAGTTTGCGTGGGCCCCACCTATCCTCCTTCGCCAAGGTCGTCGCGGCTGTGAAGTCAAAGGTGTGTCCTGTGGTCCACGCGTGGTCGACCAGCTCCGTCTTGAGACGGGTGGCGTTCGTGGAATACTTGACGTCACGTTGGTGTTCTTTCATCCTGGTTATCTTCTTGCGTCCGGTCTCCCCAATGTACGAAGAGCCGCAGTCCTGGCAGGGGATCTTGTACACAATGCCTTTCTCCGTATCCGCAGGGGTGGGGTCCTTTGGCTTAGACACAATGCTTGCTATAGTTCGGTACGGTTTATACACAGTTCGAATACCTACAGGTTTTAGGGCGCGGCTTAGCGACTCAGACACTCCCCTGACGTACGGAATGCACAAGACATTACGTTCTTTGTCGGCTGGATTGGAGTGCGTTTTTCGTTTCGTCTGGTTGATTACCTCATCTACAAAGCGCCCGGGGTAGTTTCGCTTTTGCAGGGACTCTTGTACACGTGCAAGCTCATTAGCGCAATAGGTCGCGTTAGAGGGCACAGTGTTTGACCTGTGAACAAACGTTCGTACAACAGACTGGCCCCCTCCCGGAAGCTATATGGACCTTCCCGATAAATAGGACTGCGTTGACCGAAGCTCTCTCATTCCTGTGTATGTACTGATGATGCCTCCCGCATGGGAGGCGAAACGTTTAATGAAGTTGTTTTTCTTGTTATGTGAAGTCGGTGTTCTTATTTTAATCATGACATCTCCCGGCTTTTGGACTATTTTTGTACTTAATTAATTTTTAAAATATTGACTTTGAGGGCATGGTTTTAATTAGAAACTGGCTGAGCATCATCGAAAAACACTAAATCGAAAATTGCACAAGATCAGAATGCACGTCCGGCATTGTACGGCTTTCTGAAAAACCGCACAGCTTCGACGGGTATTGTTTAGTTTCGGTTTAGAATCGAGCGCTTCTCGGCACCGACAGCACCGCGTTCCGTGGAGAAATAGTGCAACCAACGTCTGCTGTGCTGTCCTCCCGCAACCCAGCAAAGGCTGGTTCCACTATTTCTCCACAGGGTGCGGTGCCGTCGTTGCCGAAATGCGCTCCGATTGCAAACCAAAACTAAAAAAACCGTCGTAGTTGTGCGGTAATACAGAAAGCCGTAAAATACCGCACGTGCCTTTATCGTTCTGAAATTTGTTGATTTAGTGTTTTTCGATGATGCTCAGCCAGTTTCTAATTGAAACCATGCCTTTAAACTGAATATTAAAAAAAACTTTATTACGCCAAAAGAATTAACAACTTCATTATCCCAAACTTTCATAAATTTTTTTTTAAATAGGCCCCTGGCCTAGGGCCAAAACGACATCAAGCCTTTTTTTGGTGCGCTGCATAGTTTTCGCAATATAGAATTGTTCCACCGTTCGTGAAACACCCTGTATAAATACTTGCTTTTTGAACTTTGATTTTTAAACGCCATTATATATTAATATCATGTACTGTTACAATCAAACTTAACCGGACTATACATGCCTATGGGAACAAATTCTTAGACGCTAACGTCGGTAGACGGTTACAACAGAAATAAGGTTTAGGTTAGGATTCGCCTTTTTAATCTCCCTCCTTCCAGTCCCTTCCATTGGCGTTGCCAAAACAATTTTTATATAAAAAATTTTTTTATTCTGAAGCATTTATCACTCGGCATTAAGACGACCAAACTTGAACAACATTAAAAAAATTGAGAATTACACGTAAGAACAAAGAGCTAATACACTGAGCGTTGCTATCCTGCTTCCGGTGCTAATCCCGCGTGCTACGCAATTATTATCCCCGGCACTAATCTCTCGTCTCACGACAGAGGCGTCCTTTTCACTCAATGCCCCATTTTGGATATTCGCGGGGAAGCGCCAACAGCCGGGAGCTGGGCGTGAAAGTTGCCGAAGCCTCTCTGGGAGCCTTTCCTCTTCGTCTCCGGGTTTTCATGATGCTTAGCTAATGACGCACAGGGAACAAAGTGTTACGGATATTAATCGCAATTTAGGGCTGCATCGGATAGCGATTCATTATCACGCGGGCCTCAATTAATTTTGATCGAAAGTTATCTGCAGGACAAAGCGCGGCCTGCGGATCAGTTAAAGCTTTTAGGCCACTCGGCTGGGCCTTTCTCACGCGAGATCTCCAGCCACCAACCAGCAGTAACAGTTTCAGAAAAAAATACTGATAAAGTGATATTAAACAGACACCCTCCCTGCCCACCCTTGCCCATAAGCTTTCGCTTTTCATTGTCGTACTTTTCAGGTGGTGTATAGGCAGACAGTAAACAAAATATACTAGGGGTGCAGGTAAGCTGGTGAACATTAACCGTGTTGAAGTAACCTGAAACTAGGGCAGAAGAGAAATATCAAGACGTACAACTAGCATAAAATAGACAAGACGACGTCTCAAGCCGCTTCCAAGTATGCAGTCGACGTCCCTGCTAGTCCAAAAACCTCGAATTAATAACAGGGTGCCAGAAAATTATATTTTTTCCCTACGAGCATAATGCCGGCTCAAATTTGCCAGAAAACCAGGAGATAAACTTTCACAAAAATAATTACGTGTGCAACCACGAGATATGAATAGCTTTGGGAATGCGAGTCTCACAACTCTCCATGTTTGTTTGCTTTTTTCTGTCCACATTTTTAGTTCGTTTAATTGCAAAAACGTAGATTATCTTTACGAATTGCTTTGAAGAACTCTATCTGCTGGAAGCCAACTAATTAACCTGCAACAAATCATAGAGTTATTATAATGTACGTTAGAGGTTACAACTGGCGCTAGTGTGCTGCTGCAAATTGAAGCAGAGAGCAACCAGTCGGAAATTGACTTCCGGTAATGCATTTCGATGGGAAAAATCGAGTGCATTTTCTCGCTGCGGTCGATTATAAGAGCAAAATATGACGAGATATTTCGTACGTACTAGGCACATTGGAACATTTCTCAGTCACGCAGACAAAATAATTGGTCAGTTACGGCGTTATTTTTTTAAATTCGTGGCATGAAAACGGTGCTAAAACCGCTTCGTACATGTATTTATGTGCACTGTCGGACACTGTTACCACGAACACGGCGTCGGCGCTTTCCAGCATGGGGGATATACGTGTCAAATGAATGAATCACATGTGGAAAACCAAGAGAGACGGCAAGAACTACGTAGTAACACTGGATAAGTAACTCCCTGTGCACGCAGACGATCAAAATAAATTGAGAGCCACGTGATGTAGTCCGATTTTAAATAAATAAGTAATGCTTTATTCTTTCTGCTCATGAATATTTGCGAAGATGCAAGTTCTGGGCTCAAATCATCAAGCGCACGCTCCAAATATTTGTAAATAGGAATAAGTCAGAAAAAATGTGCCCGATAACTGCCCGACATCGGAAATAATAAAAAAAACACCTTTCGTAGCCCACGTTCTTTATTTTTTACATTCAAGGTTTTTCAACTGATCGTAAAAATGCACGAGGTAGTCATTTTCATAAAGTGACAGGACGGGCATATTAGCAATCTGTAAACGCCGCCGGAATGCTAGCAAACCTTGAACATCACTCTACATTCCTTTCGATCGTTAGTTTGCGTAGAATCCGTCGCTCGTTCTTACTTATCCTGCCATCGTACAGGTTTCGGGCCTGAAATATAGCCAAGCTTAACATCGTTGAATGGTAAAGAAAAATGCCGTAATTAAAGCTATTACACTTTTAAAATAATAATAAATGTACATACTATCCGGTAAAACCGAAATAACAAAATTATTTGTGTTATTTTCCGGCGAAGAAACAAAATTCACGCGCGTTTTTCCCTAGAAATGCGCAGGAGCTTCCTGCAAAAGTAGACTGGTTGCTGTCTGCGTCAATTTGCGTCCCGGAAGTCGCATAGACACTAGCGCCAGTTGCAACCTCAGCGTACGTTATAACTAACTATATGCAACAAATGTCATGTCCAGCAAATCTGAGCCCTTTTTTCAAAGCATAAAATGCTCCCAAATGCTACCCCCGATTCCAAAGTTTGTCCGCCCGTCCGTCCGTCTGTTAGAGACATTTTCGGACTGATTTAGCCAGCGAAAGTGGCGTCACGTGGCGTCACGTGATGTCACGTGACCTATACACTTGGGGGAAATTGATGTGCGCGTGACTTATACGTCAACTCAGTTTCTCCGCTGCATTGAACGGAAAAAGTCACGGATTGTTACCCAGAAATCAATTCAGTTTCGCCCCTAAATTTTTCGGGAAAATACACGTCACGTGACACACCACTTTCCGCACCAATATAATGCATATCATGGTTTATAGGTCTTGGAAGATAAAAGTCGCTGCCAATTGTTTTCTAGAATTACTTCAGAAGCAACTTTCGAATCCCAATTCATTTGGCTCCGCTCGCGTGACCAAAATAACATTACGTTTCAAGTACCTTTTATTCAAATCAATATGTTTTATATGCAAACGATCGCATGAACTACCACGAAATGTATGTCACAATGCAGGAATTTGGCATCTTATTTGTGATAATGAAATTGATTACCTATGGCAACGCTATTCATTATACATGCAGATAAAGCCTTATATATTTTTCACATCATGTATTTTATGGTGAAAATATCGTACTTTAGAAATAACCTTCTAAGATCTCATTGTTTGCATGATAAGACCAAGTCACAAAATGAAATCTGTGTTTCGTTCTCGGGGACATATAAAGTGTAAAAGTGTCAGGTAGGCCTAGCGCCAGGTTGCAGGTAGTGACATCATTTTATTTATTTATTTATTCGCAATAGACTCAAATCCAAAAGGCACCAAAGAGAAGAGTGGCTGTTGGTTACAAAAAGAAAAAGAACAAATACTTCCCGAAATTAGATCGAGTCTTCAATGGTCAGGACGTCTTTCGGAAGGCCATTCCAATTCACAATGGCTTCATGGAGAAGTGAGCGTTGGTAGGAAGTGGACAAATGCGTTTGCTTGGCAATTTTATAGCAATGCTCATCTCCACAGAAAAATAGGTTGGTGGGGGAGAGTATTGAGTACCTTAGTAAGGGTGCGAAAACAAATTTTAGTGTAAGAGGTAAGAACGGAAATGTTTCTTTCGTGTAGAAAGATAAGGCGAGGAAAGGATGGCATTTCATTAAAGACACACTGGGAAGAGACGGGAGTAATCAGGCCTTGTCTTCTCTTGGTTTATATGTGTAGACGGTGATTTAGTATTTACTAAGATGGGCTTTGTGCATATAAAGACGAGAATTTGGACTGAATTCGATAAGCATGTCTGTTGGTGAAAAGTAGTTTCTTTGACCGAGACTCGTTAGCGCACGCATAGCGAATACAGCCTGGCTTAACGAGATAGAAACAAGTGGAACACTAACACAAAAGGAAATGTCCCACGAACTGGACAAATTTTCAAAGAAGTTGAGCTTAAGCAAAACTGAAAAAGACCGCATCTCCACGTGGTGAATGATGTTGATTGGGGCGAAGCTCTGGTGGTGCTGATGATACTGATTTTGTTGTTCATAGATAGTGCTGTTGGTGCTGATTTTTTTATTGCTCATAGGTAGTGCTGAGTTCCGGGTTGCGTTTCGACTTCATTATTACTGCTTTATGGTCGGTGAAATGCAGAGCCAGTGGTTCTTCTAGCGGATCAGCTTGGATCCGCTAGAAGCCGTGGGAACGGATCTCCACCGCTTAAGTCAACGGTCCATGTCGAAAGAGACGTGTGGTATGGAACGTGGTTATATACGCATTTGAGCATTTGACCGCAGCGCCCTCTCGTCTATAATCGTTGAGCCAATGCATGCAAAGTTTAACGCGATTATATACGCATCTGACCGCAGCGCCCTCACCTGTATAGACGTTGTGCGGCTACATGCAACGTTTCATCCATGACACACCCAGCCCTTGAGTCCCCTACTCGTACCGCAGTCGTGGCCGAGTGGTTAAGGTGATGGACTAGAAATCCATTGGGGCACAGGTTTGAATCCTGTCGACTGCGCAAACGTTTTTTCCTTTTTTTAAGAAGACAGATGGGATGGCAATCAATGTGAGCACGGACGCCGGACGGACGGACGGACAAGGCTAGACCTTAAGCAGCTTCGCCCCTAAAAATTCTTATCAAGCCATCAAGAGTTTTACAAGCAACAAAACAAGTCTTGAGACAAGTGGCAAATAAAATAAGGCACAAAATAATAATGTGCGCGTTGAGTGCCAACGCGAAGTTTCCAAGCTTTCCTGATATTCAAAACTTTTCCGTTATTTTGTTTTGTGGTTTAATAGGAGCGACGAAAACCAACGAACACAGAAGCACACGATATGTCGACAAGAAAACGGTTAACACGAAATGCTCAAGTTCTATAGAAGTTCGTGTTCGTGATGCCGTAGCAGCACGATGCTTATCACTAATAGAAAGGAAAACAAAGTAAATAATAACATTTTTTTGTGAAAAATCAACATTGGTCGCACGCGCCAAATGCACATCCAAGTGCATCGGTCTATAGGAACCCAACAATCAAACTCTAGAAAATTAGATACGCTATGGCTCCATTACCACACGAGTTCTCCCCCTTTTATTTCTCGAACTCCCGAGCTTTCATCTGAAATTCTCAAAGTTGCCATGCAATTCGGTAGAGTTTTATTCCTCCGTCAAACACGGCGTAGTTACAAGTTCCGACTTGCCACTTTCGACAACGCTGCTGCACAAAGCAAAACAAACAAAACAAAACATGTTGATAAACGTAGAGTCAGGACGCAAAGACGTCGGTGCATCTCCCTTCTCCTATTATTTAGAGTCGAATGACCAAAAAAAAGATCAGCGAAAACTTTTTGAGATACTGCCGTTTGCATGATCGAGAAAATACGCTTCTCCTTACATCAAAAACGTTCGATAGTATACTCTTACCCCGAGCGTTCACCAGCGGCCATCTACGGGAGAGGGCCGAAGATCTTCGGATATGAATCCAGGACCCCAACGAAACCGTCACGAGCTTCCTTGAAGACGTCACTGCGCCTGAGCACCCGTGCTGACCCTCAGGCAACAGACAGAAATAATTGCTACCAATTCTGATGCGCGGAGTGAAGAATGACATTTTAGGGGTTTCGTGCGCAACCCGCCTACTTCTGTCGAAGCCTTCGTCATTGAGGACACGAAGATCGAGTGCGCCCTCCAAGCGAGAGCCTCCCCACTGTAAGCGATTTCCCGCCGTCGCTGCGCCTCTTGCCCTCCTACTGCAACTCGCCGGACATTTGCAGAGATCATCCGGGACGTCGTCCGAAAGAAAGTAAAGGAACTCCTACCTGCTGCCGCAGGCCCAGCTTCGCCCTTGATTGCCAAGGTTGTCAGGAAAGGACTTCAACAAGCGCTGCAGCCGGAGGTTCTCGTCAGCGCCGCTCTGTAAGCAACTGCCTTGAGCTACTGCAGCCGTAGCTCGTCACCATCCTTCCAGGCGGTACTCGGTGGAACCTTGACGAGAGGCGCTCTCGCCACAGTACTTTGTCCACCAGGAGCAACGTGTACCTGGAAAGACCGACGTGTCGAGGGCTGGAGACCGACGCCCAATATGCTCCCACTGTGGTGAGGCTGGTCATGTCTGTCGCCGCTGCTACTACCACCAGCATGTGTTCCGATATTATCAGCCGAGCGACCCACGTCCAAGGTAGGGCGAGCAACCTCGGGACAACGTCGAATATCTCCGCCGGTTGCCATCTCCGGGACAGTCTCCCCGCCGCGATTTCCGTTCGCCGTGACCCCACAGGCCAACAATCGCCTCTACGCAGAGTCCCACCGTGAGAGCCTGTCCCCCCTTGTCTCGCTGTGAAAAGTAAGAGCCGCATCTCCTGAAGGTAGAGTTGCTGTCGGCCGACGACGTAAAGGCCTCCAAGAACGCCTGAGAGCTCCCACTCTTTCAACGCCACGCATCGAAGCGTTTCTTCCACAGCAGCGCCCAATGACCCCAACGTCGCCATCGACGGCCACGAAGCGTCGGCACTCGTGGACACCGGAGCGGACTGCTGTCGTTTTGAGTGGAGAGTCCTCGACGCCTCGGAAGGGACGACGCCATGGGACGAATCTCAAATACGGTCCGCCGGAGGGCATCTTATTACACTAGTTGGTGTAATAAGATGCGTCGAGATTTACGGGATCGAGGTTCACCACGTCGAGATTCACGGCGAGACCTTCCCGGTGAAATCCGTCGTTCTACAGGACTGCGCGAGGTACGTTATCCTCGGGGTGGATGTTTTATGCGAGTACGGCGGCGTCATCGACCAAATGAGAGAACAAGGTGACGCTCAGAAAGTGTCCCAGCGCCAGAGGACTCTAAGGTAACGACAGCAGCGGTCCGAGTTTTCGCCGACTACGTGAACCTGCCACCGCGTTCGAGCGTTCTTGTACCCGTAGCAAATACGATATAGCTTCGCCAATAATGGAAACTCCTCCGAAGCCTATGGGAGTGGCGGCGAACCTGACAGTGGCGCCTCTAGCGGACTCGGAGCCTACGGAAACAGACGACGCAATGGAAAAGTATAGGCTCCGCAACGTCCTCGAGCTTGCGCGCCCCGTCTCGTCACCCCAACAGCAGAAACAATTCATTACGGTCGTCCGCTTGCAAAGCGGAATCCACTGATCGCAGACCTGCAGCGACAAACAAATAACAACGCGCGCATAAACAAAGATGGAGCAGTTTGTTTAGAGGTCGCAAACGCAACTCAAGTGGATCCCGCGCGTTTGAAGCGCATCTGGGAGAGCGGAAAAAGGCATTAACTCGAACTACGCCGTGAGAGGTTACTGTTTATCCGTTACAAACCGCGTTGTCACAATTTTTCACGTGAATAGGTGATTACTAAAGCGTGCGCAAACAACATGTTAAAATTACCAAGAGCAAGCGCACAAACGCTCTGAAGTTTTACAAATCAAAAAGTAACGAGAAAAATGACCGTGCAAACACTTTCCGAATACACAGAAAGAATAAAACGCACGAATTACGAACACAGACACACACAGTTCTTTCAATGAGCAACGAACATTTATGAGATGCCCATGATGCTACGACCGTGAACTTCAAAGATTTGAAAGAAAGAGAACGAAAAATTAAACGAAAATAAAGAAAATGAAAATGCCCAGATTTAAAATAAAACGAAATTGCTCAAAATTTTAAAATACCAAAATAACGATAAGACATTTCTGGAAATTTACCCCTTAACAAAGGGGGAAAGGAAGAAGAAAAAAAAATAAAGGAAAATTAACCCCTGAATTAAGGGGAAAGGAAGAAGAAATTAACCCCCGAAAACGGGGAAAAGGAGGAAGAAAAGAAAGGAAAAGAAGGCAAATTAATAAATGATCAAAACTACCTTCACGATAACTCTGGCGCGAGGAACTCTAGCTCTTTTGATGACAACACCAGAGAGGGCTCAGAAACATTGTTCGCGGCGTATTTGATCTTAAAGGCCTCAATTATTTCTCGCCCACACTTTTCTCTGTGTGTTTCAAGCACTGTGGTGTTTTCGAAGTTTGGGGTGCAATCGTGGCAGGTACGGGCATGCACGACTATGGGGTGAAAAGAGTCCGATGATGCCTTGGTGACTTCTAAATGGTGCTCCCTTAGGCGAACATTTAGGCATCTTCCAGTTTGGCCGATGTATTGGCCTCCGCAGCTCAGTGGAATTGAATAGACTGGCTTCTCTTTACATTTAACATACTTGTTGTGGTGCTTGATGGAGCATTCGGGTGGTCGACACTCGTTGTTCACCCTCTGGCACATTTGTTTCAACCTCATTCTACATGTGAAGACCACCTTCGTGTCAAATCGAGCAGCAAGGGTCTTCAGGCGGTGGGCGGTGTTGTGCACGTATGGTACGTTATAGCTCCAGAAATCCGAGTGTTCCGATATGTAGATGACTATCTAGTTGTTCATCCGTCCTCTATCTCTTCTCCGGCCATTTGTGAAGCCTTCAATTCTTGCTCGTCGGGTCTCAACTTCACGAGTGAAGAACCAACAGATGAAGGTCTACAGTATCTGGATTTAAAACTTCATCTTCATCCTCAAGGTCTATGCTGGAGCTTCCAGCAACGCTCCAAAAACCTGTCCTTCCATTTTGTAGTAACCATTCCAAGTCGGTAAAGCTTGGAATCATTCGAACCTTGTTTGCCTCTTCTCGCTCGAAATCCTGTTCACACCTCTCATCAGAAAGCGTCCTGCGACAGCATGACCGCCTGCTCCAAGCAGGTTATCCAGCCGACCTCCTCCGTACAACCCTTCAGCGTCTCATCACGGGCCCCATCCGTCCTCCATTGAAACAAAATAGTCATTCACGTCCGGTTTGCGTACCATACGTGCACAACACCGCCCACCGCCTGAAGACCCTTGCTGCTCGATTTGACACGAAGGTGGTCTTCACATGTAGAATGAGGTTGAAACAAATGTGCCAGAGGGTGAACAACGAGTGTCGACCACCCGAATGCTCCATCAAGCACCACAACAAGTATGTTAAATGTAAAGAGAAGCCAGTCTATTCAATTCCACTGAGCTGCGGAGGCCAATACATCGGCCAAACTGGAAGATGCCTAAATGTTCGCCTAAGGGAGCACCATTTAGAAGTCACCAAGGCATCATCGGACTCTTTTCACCCCATAGTCGTGCATGCCCGTACCTGCCACGATTGCACCCCAAACTTCGAAAACACCACAGTGCTTGAAACACACAGAGAAAAGTGTGGGCGAGAAATAATTGAGGCCTTTAAGATCAAATACGCCGCGAACAATGTTTCTGAGCCCTCTCTGGTGTTGTCATCAAAAGAGCTAGAGTTCCTCGCGCCAGAGTTATCGTGAAGGTAGTTTTGATCATTTATTAATTTGCCTTCTTTTCCTTTCTTTTCTTCCTCCTTTTCCCCGTTTTCGGGGGTTAATTTCTTCTTCCTTTCCCCTTAATTCAGGGGTTAATTTTCCTTTATTTTTCTTTTTCTTCTTCCTTTTCCCCTTTGTTAAGGGGTAAATTTCCAGAAATGTCTTATCGTTATTTTGGTATTTTAAAATTTTGAGCAATTTCGTTTTATTTTAAATCTGGGCATTTTCATTTTCTTTATTTTCGTTTAATTTTTCGTTCTCTTTCTTTCAAATCTTTGAAGTTCACGGTCGTAGCATCATGGGCATCTCATAAATGTTCGTTGCTCATTGAAAGAACTGTGTGTGTCTGTGTTCGTCCTTCGTGTGTTTTATTCTTTCTGTGTATTCTGTAGTTTTCAACGCGCTCTGCTACGTGCCTTTCCGAACTTTGCAGAAAAGATGGGGTCACATCCCAGACGAAAATAAAAAGAAATGGGGAACAGTCGCGAACAACGGCGAATGAAACAAAAAAAATTAGCAGACGATACAAAGATACAAATCACCCGAAAAAAACCTCCTTCAACGACGACGATCGCATGAGGCGTCGGTAAGAGCATTGAAAATTAGCCACAACATTAGTCCACAACAAACAAAGCGGAAGCAACACGACGAAACTATCATAAAAAAGAGCTTCACTTTTTTTAAGTTTTTCGTTACACGTTTGTTTATTGCTTTTCTGTGGCGTTGGTAGAACTAAGAACAAACCAGAAAAGAAATAACGTAGACCAGCTCACACAGCCCGGTAAATAAGAGTCACACGCTGCAATCTGCTTCGTGCTAGCAGTGTGTGACCTTATTTTTGCTTTCGCATTTGTTTTCCCAGTGACTTTGGCAGGTTGTTTCTTTGACTCGTTTGGCGAAGCAGTTGAAAAGTACATTCCTGTAATTGTTGACATACATTTCCAGGCAATCCTTGCACACCGTGCCTTTGTTTTGAGTGTCGATCAGCGGCCTCAAGTGCGTTTTCAGCTGAAAGTCTTGTTTGGTGAAAAACATCAGTGAAATGTGTGTCGAAGGCACGGCTGATATTACCGGCTAGGGTACGAGCTAGGTATTAAGGTGGTGTCTTTTTCGCATGCGAGTATTTCTCGATTGTCTTTCGAAGTGTTCTATGTTTCTGGTCGAAACCATGATGACAGATTGACTGCTGCCCACCCGGCTACTTAGGACTGGGTGTTCATTAGTGCATGTGGTCTGTCGTCCGTGAGTTCTCAGCGATCTCCGTCGAGTTGTCGTAATCGTCTGTTGAGGCGTCAGTGGCAATTTGGAAACCAGACTTCGATAGCTCTTGCAGTTTAATTTGAAGTAACTTGATTACTCACGTTTGTTCGGTCTTCGGGAAGCGGCAGAAGGATTTGCCACCACATCACAAAAACTTGTTTTGCAGTGTGTAACAGCACATGGCATGCCTGCCATCTCCAAGTATGCGCTGCTGTATGACCGAAGGCGGCCGGTTCATCAAGCAGCGATGACCCATAACTAGGGTTCGGAGTTCGGTTTAAAACGATAAAAACAGATAAAAGTATGCCAAATTCATTTTCTGAAATTCGGGTTTTAACTAAAAATGTTAGTTTGTAGGATCGGCGTTTTCGGTTTAAACCGATAAAGTACGTCTAATCCGTTTTCTAAAAATCGGTTTTAACCAAAAGAGGTTAGTTTTTAGGGCCGCGTCGAGGTGGGTGGGAAGGAAGGGGGGCAGCGAGAGAGAGAGAGAGGGCTTTGCAAAGTTCGGCATTGTGTGACGTCTTCATGATTGCACTCTTCCACGGTTCAACGGGCAAGAAAAGAGGTCTTGGATTGGCCTTCGAGGGACATCTGTGTCCCTTTCTGTGATCGAACTATGTGAGAAGTTCCCGGTCCTAAAAGCAAGTTCGGATGTGGGCTAGTATAATATTTTCGCTTCATGCACTCAAGGACATCGAGGACAGCCGTTATTAGCTTTCTTAACACCCTCTCTCAAACTTTCTTGTAATTGAAAACATAAATACCATGGTTTTTTTTGTTTTTGTTTTGCCGTTCGGCTGAGTTTGTACGGTCATCACTTTAGACGGTCACGTTGTCAGAATGGGAAGAAGAAAAAAAACGTGCTGAAGATTAGGCTCGCGAATTTCGCGATTTTCAGGTGTATCCTGACGGAAGTTGTAGCGAAAACCACGTATGCATATGTGCCGTTATTATTTGAATGATCCTAAATATCACAGCTACAAGGATCATCTGATCCGGTGTCCAATGATGTTTCTTTCATGTGCCACGAAAAAAACGGTGAAGTTTTTTGGGAATAAATATACACCGAAAAAAAAACGAAAATTTACACCGAAAAAAGTACGCCAAATTTTGAAAAAATAAAAACCGAAAAACGCGGAATCTACCTATAACAGATGTGACCGCGTACTCAAATAAAATCGAATAGAAATGTATAACGAGCTTACACTCTTTAATATATTTATTAAGTATCAAAAAGCACATATGAAAGATTTGGATCAAAAACTCCAAAGAAGGTGAACATAGAGGTTACAAACAACAGTGGAAAAAAAAAAGCTACAAAGTTGCAGACGGCCCTCCAGATGTCCGGGCATAGCATGGCACATGAACCAGTGGTAGTAAGCGACGAAGCGAAGGAAAACAAAGTAAAAACTGAGCCAAACAAGGCAAAGAAAATACGCGATGGTTCGTACGTCAAGTAAACACACGAAAAAGCAAACAAAAAACATAAACGCAGGAGGAAAAAAGACCGCGGTGGCGTAGCGTCGCCTCAAACATAAAAGAAAGTAGACTTTGAAAAATGGAAGGAGGTGCACACCGTCCAACGGGTGCTTTATTATTTTTTTGTAACCCCGCTCTCATTAGTTTCAGTAATAGCGTCAAAACTGCATGTGAACAATCGACTTCTTTCAGAGCATACTGACATCGCAGTAACGTACGTGGTTCGAAATTGCCTTTTGCTTCTTCATCCCTAGACGACCGGGATTAATACAGCTCGACTATTCGACAAAACGGTTTAAGCAATGCATTCATGAGAAATTGGAATTACAACAACAAAATGAATTGATCGAAGAGAACAGTAAATTTGAAACGTAGATATTTATTGAAATTTTTTTACATTGCCCTTTTCCAAGAAACAGCGCGACCGTACATTCGTGTTTTGACTGGCTTACGTAAGTTCTGCGTTAGTTGTGACAAGTGTTTTCTTCAGGAAGCCGGAAAACTTCACCTTCAGGCTGTAACATCTATCCCACGCAAAGAAAATGTCCTTCACTCGCGAGGGGCACCTATTTTTTAACATTCAAAGCAGCGAATAGCAGCGACAATATTGTTTCATTGGTCACCTTAACCGGAGTATGGTGAAACCAACGGTTGTGGGAGAATTCGTCTGCTAGAGGAGAGTCCGAGCTTGCCAGGGGCGCTGCGATCACTTTTCTCTCGCGCTCCGCAGAGGTGCCGTATTGGCTTACATGGTATTTGCCCGTACGGGACCGATTCAGCCACATCCGGGGAAGCTCGTCTGGAAGACAGCGCTTACTTGCACCTGTGAAGAGTAATTGGCGTCGCACGATGAATTGCGGATTTCTAAGAAGGACGTGCAACTGTTCTCGTGACGAACTGCCAGCAAAGTCGCAGCACTCTAAGGAAGGTGCTGCCGTGAGCTACGTCGAGCAACTTCAAAGCGTCAGCCACCATTACAAGCAATTTCTTGTGTAACCTTCACTGTCACAGTTCAACAGCACGCCGCCTTCGCAGCTCGACGTTTACTCCGAGCTGCCGGCTTCCAAGCAACAGCAACGGGTAGTTGAACTTATTGGCTAGTTTAGCTAGTGCTTCGCGGCGTCATCAAGGGTGCAACATACGAGGTATCAAATCACGGCATCATTACTAAAGACGACGCACTGTGTGTGTTGCCAGTCGCCGTGCCGGGGACTCTTTAAAACAGAGGAAGGCTATACAAGAACAAGTCTAGGAAATGCTTGACGACGAAATTATCCAACCTTTAAGTAGTCCATGGGCGTCCCCAGGTTATTCTTGTAAAGCGGGATATAACACTGAGGTTCTGCGTGAGCTACCCTCAACTAAAATCTCGTAAAGAAGAGATATGTATACCCGCTTCCCCGAGTCCAGCAACTCCCTAGATCGAGCCTCGCCACGCCCGAGTGAGTTTCGTCAATAAACTAGAAGAGCGGCTACCGGTACATCCGAAGTCGATTCGAGCGCAGAATCGCGAGAAGACAGCCTTCGTTTACGCCGGACGGACTGCTACGAATTTGAAGTAATGCCCTTCGGACTATCCACAGCACCGGAAACATTTTAGCACGATTTGGACACCTTGCTTGCTGGCCTGATATGGCAAAACTCTCTCTGTTACTTCCGGCGACGTCGAGGTGATCGTTTCAAGTGCATTTTTTGGACACTTGAGGCGACTTCGGTCCGTACTCCTAGCCATTAAGACTTCGGGGATGATATTTAAGCCGACGAAGTGCCGGTTTGCACCATGGTGAGCGGAGGTTTCTAGGATATTTTGTGAGCAACGAAGGTGTACGGCATGACTACTGCGAGGACGTCCGCCGTAGCCGAGTTTCCCCGCCCAACGCACAAAAGAAAGCCGTACGAAGGTTTCCGTGTGGACTTTGCGGCCAGAGACTTGCAATGGTTCTGGATTTCGACCAAACTCTTCATGCTGCTGACGCTGCCTTACGAAGGTGCCGTAGAATCCGAGTGGACAGAAGAGACGACGTGGACCTTTGGCTTGAGCTCAAACGAAAACTGTAGATCCTCCGTTTCTCAAGCCGCTACGAGCAATTTGCATGCCACCAAAATTCCCATGGACGCAAGTAGTCCAGGACTGGGCGCGTGCTCGTCCGAATGCCAAGGACGGCAAAGAAGGATTAACTGCCTACGCCAGTTGGACGCTCTTCCGGGCCGAGACCTGCGTCAGCGACCGAAGAAGGAATGACCTGCCGTCGTCCGGGCGGTGGTGGAGTTCCGCCCGTACCTGTACGGAGCCCGTTTCAAGTGGTCACAAACCACTACTGGCGCTTTTGGCGACAGCAAACCTGAAGGGATCCCTCGGGACGTCTAGTGCGGTGGGATATTTGACTTCAGAGAATTCGGCGCGTGTGGTTTACAAGTCCGGCCGCAAGCACAGCGACGCTGATTGTTTTTCGAGGGCACCCGTCGGTTGGCGTTATCGGCAATCCTCAGCAAAATAACCATGCGCAATACGCCTGATAATGTCTACAGGCGCACCAACAAGAGCGACGACGACGACGTTTTTTTGTCGACGCGGTTGCCGTAGGTGCTGCCATGGCGGCACTCCAACTGAGACGATCCGGAGTTGCGTGCACTCATCGAGCATCTGGAGGGACGAAGGAGTGCGGTCCGACATGTTTCCGCACAAATTCTGACAACCTTCGCTGTGTACAAAAAAAAAATGCTATTGTAAAAAAAAAAATATCTTCGGCGGCACCATTTCGACGTGGCTGCTGGTCGCATCTGCAGATCTCTGGCGGAAATCTTCCAAGCGTGCACGCGGCGAATCTGGCGGCATGGCACCTGGGCTAGAGACAGAACTTTCGAACGGATTGGAGAAAAACACTACTGGCACAAGCTGCCGAGGACTGCCCACCTCTACGTCAGATCGTGCCGCACATGCCAGCAGCGCAAGAAACCACTGAAGAAGCAGGCGGGACTCCTGTAGCCGACCCTCTTCCGACTACGCCAGTCAAGCAGATCAGAATGGACTTGCTTGGACCGTTCACACCATCGACGCAAAAAAACCGGTGGATCATCGTCATGACCGATTACCTCACAACAGTTACGGCGTGACTAGCGTCAGCGGCTGTACGCGGGGCGGTAGCCCGCCGCGACAACCACCCCTCCCCGCTGCTCTTGTGGCCGCCGCGACCTCATCCTGTTCGTCCCCACCACCCCGCTCCCCGAGTAGCCGCACGACACCCCCACTGACGCCTGCACCGAGGGCGGTCCTCCCCCGCCCTCCCCCCCTCTTGTGACGCCACTGCCTCACCGTCATGCACCAGGCTCAATGCCCTGTCACCGGGCACGCGCATGGTGGAAGTCGCCAAGTTCTTTGTCCATTCCATCGTCCTCGGGCACGGTGCCCCCCAAGTACTGATTACTAACCGAGGGTCGTCGTTTTTGGCACAGCTAGCTCAAGGAGATCCTCCGGCTCAGCCACACCAGACATCGTCGAACGCCGGCTAACCATCCTTAGACGAACGGGCACGACAGATCGGCTAAACAAGATCATCGCCGACGTGACCGCAATGTACGTCGACGTGGAGCACAAGACGTGGGACGAGGGCTTACTCTACGTCACATTTGCTTGACAACACGGCAGTTCAAGAGAGCACTGGAGTTACACCTTTCCATCTGGTACATGGCCGGAAAGTAACCACCTTGATAGATGGGATGCTATTTCACGAGCCAGCCGACAATTGGAGTGACGACACCCAGGTGGTTGCTCAACAGGCCGAAGAAGTCTGCCACCTCGCTGGACTCCGGATTCAAGACCCGCGGCGTGTCCACGCTGGCCGCTACAACTCTCGTCGTCGGGACGTTCACTTCCAGCCTCAAGGCTGTGTGTGAGTTCGGACTCCTCTTTGTCGCCGCAGCCTCAACGAAAAACTTTTGAAACGGTACTTCAGACCGTACAAGGTACTTCGTCGCCTCAGAGAGCTCAGCTACGAAGTGGTGCCCGAAGGAAAGCAACCATCATAACGACGCCTACCATGACACGTGGTGGTTCACGTCATTCGACTCGAGCGGTTCTACGCTCGGTAGCACTGAGGACTTTTGGGGGGCTTATCACTTTTTGTTGTCTTGTGTTGAATTGGGGCGATGCGCATTTTAAGAGGGGAGCAATGCCGTGTGCATGATCGAGGAAGATACTCTTCACAGTTCCTCCAGAAGTTTCGAGTATACTCTTACCCGAAGCGTAAAAAATAATAAGGCCAGAACGGCATTGCCTAGTCAAGGCTCTGCACACTCCGACGTAACGCGCGCGCCAGCGAACGCTGACCGAAATCGGCTACGTCACGTCAGTCACGCGTGGCGCGTCAGAAATTCGCCGTCTCTATAGTCCTTTCCAAGAAACACTCGACCCCAGGGGCAGCAAACCGTTTTCCAGCCCAGTCACTGGGTTTGAGGCTAGACTCTCACCGGCGTCCCTGCTAACCCTAACCGAGTGGAGCTGTGATTTCGATAGGCGTAGCCTCCGTAGGCGCAGTTTCAAACACTGCTGGCGGATAAATTCTCGTCTTTTCCCGCTGTATATTGTGTTTCATGGTGCACGTATTTTCCCGAGGTCATTGAGAAAGCATTGTACCACATTTGAAAGAAGAAAAAAAGCAATAAAAAACCTATACACTATTTTTGTTGGGTACGCACGCGACAGAACGAATGCGACTTGAATGTATAGTTCTAGTTTTTGTGTGTGTTTTTTACGATAAGTTTTGACGGCTCCGCGCGATTCGCCGCATCACAAACGACAAAGCGCTTAGCTGTCAAAAATAGATTACAACAGAAGAGAGCCGAAAGGCATGCATTTTTCACGCTCACAAATAACGTGTTTACCGATGGACAGGACACGGACATACAATTTAGAAAGTGTTAACATTCGAACAATATATTGTACGTACCACACGATGCAGCGTTATCCGAAAAGAATTTATTTGAGAAAGATCTCAAATAACACAGTCACAGTCGACGACAGTCACGTCTTGACGATCGGACGGAATCCAAGATGACTTCGTTTTGGGGCACGTTTCGTGGAGAGCTTCCTTTTTCACAACAGCACCAAGTCAAAGGATCGAACGCGACTGACCCGTTTCCCACCCCAACCCGGACGACTATTTTTGGAGATGACTGAGGATTCTACGCGGATTATCTCTGGGAGGGGAGAACAATGTTCGCAAAATCGCGTCGAGGGTCGTTCGACGTCCTTCACCTTCTTCGTTTCCCGTGAATGTCAAGCAGAAAAGCTTGAATGGCAGGCACTTACCAGCCTTATTTCGCACAATGGAAGATAACACAGAAAGGGTACGCAGCACGCATAAAAAAATTAAGTGGAAACTTTCAAGAGGGGCGAGAAAACGTCGAATGCAAAACCGCAAAAACACAGGTAGAGAACCGCGCTGAGCGGGTCTTCACAGCTCCAAGAGAGTGCCAGAAAATTTCTAGCTGATAGAGGGCGCGCGAGTCGCACCAGCCGCATCAGCATCAGCAACATGGCGGCGGCCCTCAGGGCGTTTTTTGGAAAGGTGTATACTCCGGCAGCCCTGGCGGCTCCCGGGGCGCGCGTCGGTGGGCCGCCAGTGCGGCGCATGCGCAGAATCTGACTACGAGGGCGCGTTTCCTGCGAGAGCTCGCCATTTTTGGCGCCTTTTCGTTTTCAAATACGCAGAGGAGAATTCTCGCGCTTCTTGGGCGCCAAGTCCGAGCGATGATGTGGACGTAACTTGCACGACGAAGCCTCGCGTTTGCACTGTTGGTGCATGTCCAAGTCAGGCCCGCTCGTCGTTCACCGGCCGCCGCTTACGCGCACGCTTGTCCTTCATCTCTACACATTTATTTGAGGCACATTGAATTTTGTTTACAATCTATATAAGCACAAGTGGGTAGCGCAAAGTCACTGCACCGCGCTCACCCAGCCCTCAACTACCACGACACATTATCGCTAGCAAGAAACTCTGTTGCATATCACGCTCTATCTTTTTATCCGGCCACGGCCTACGAAAGGTGAGGGGAGCGTTTTTTATATAAAGCAAACTACAAAACATGATCGCGTCTGCAGCAACGGAACACAGAACTGCAGTGAGCACAGACGTGATGTGCGGAGCAACGAAATAGCTTACATGTGGGGAAACGCACAGCTCCCGAATGGCCTCCCAAGCATTGCCTTTCCTGTCCGTATAACGGTACTCAAGCTTCCTTCGTGTCGTAGACAGACTGGTGAAAACGAATTCTCGATCAGCTTCTCGAAGACCGAGTCCGATTCTTCAAACATGACGCCACATGCAGTGGTTGATTGTAAAACGTTTATTCGTCGAAAAGAGCTTGGTGCTATAAGAGGTCGCGTTAAGTGGTCGGGAGTACATAGCCCTCGACGACTTTGTCAGCCCACTCCGCCGCCAGAACTTGGGTTCTGGGGTCAGAGCTGGCCAGCACGGTCTCCCACCGCTCGAGAGAAGGATTTGTAAGTAGGTCACCCGGGGGTGGCTCTATTTTGCAATCCCACAGGATATGGTCGTAGTTGGCTCGTTGGCCGCAGTGTTTACAGTTTGGGTTGTATTGGTCAGGATAAATGTGCGCGAGGAGTGAAGGGGTGCGTAACGATCGCGTCTGGAGACGACGCCACGTAACCTCCTGTTCTTTAGTCAGACTTTTGTGCGGAGGGGGAAAGTTCTTCTCTCTAGTTTAAAATGATTGGTTAGATCATGATATGTGATCATGGAGTCCTTCGTGGGATTCAGGAAGCCAGACTCATCCACTGCCCGGTCGACGAAACCTCGGGCTTTATCGTGGGCTGTCTCGTTTCCCGGATTCCCCGAATGGGCTGGGACCCATATCAGTTCGGAGTAATTAGGTGAGAATTTGGTGGCATTTAGGAGTTTGAGGGAGGTGTTTGTAATTCGCCCTTTTGCGAAATTATTGATAGCCATTTTAGAGTCACTAAAAATGGTACTGCCTTGGGAGTGAGCTAGGGCGAGGGCTATAGCTGCCTCTTCTGCCGTTTCGGAAGATTTGGTTTTGATGGTTGCTGAGACGATGTGGTCACCGTTCTCGTTCATAGCCACAATTGCAAAGGCATTTGTATGTTTGTATTGTGCTGCATCCACATAAATTATTCCGTTGCGCTGTCCGTATTTAGCATGTAAGGCTTTGGCTCGTGCCTGTCTTCTGCCCTCATGGTGTATCGGGTGCATGTTTTTCGGAAGTGGTTTGACTAGTAGGGCTGCCCTATAGTCGCGAGGCAAGTCTACTTTAGTGTCATTATTACTAGGTTGATAGTTAATGCCAAGCCTGGTTAGAATACTCCTGCCAGTTTTGGAAATGGCTAATCTCGCAGTTTGAGCCATTAAATGGGCTTCTTTCAGTTCATTGTAGGTGTTGTGTATTCCTAACCTCAGAAGCCTTTCGGTTGAGGCATTTAGCGGGAGTCCTAAGGCGGCTTTGTAGGCCTGCCGTATCATGCTATCCAATTTGTCCTCTTCTGCTTTCGCAAATTTGAGATAAGGGGTGGCATAGAGTATCCTGCTTAGCGCAAAGGCCTGCACTAGTCGGCACATATCTTGTTTATTTATTTATTTATTTATTTATTTACTTACAATTACCCTCAAGGCCCCAAGGGGCATTATAGAGGGGAGTGGTTGGTTAGTACAGTTCTAAATTTCGCGTTATCGGTGATGGTGACGATGTCATCGGGAAGGCCATTCCAGTCCACAATAGCTTCCGGTATGAGCGAATGTTGATGGGCTGCTGAAGTGGTCTTGGGACGGGCGATCTTGCATGAATGATCCACTCTTGCAGAAATATAGCTGGGCGGGCTGAGGAGAGACTGTCGTAATGGTTCAGAATAGTAAATTTTATGAAGAAGGCAAAGACGGGAAATTCTGCGACGAACGGAAAGGTCAGGAAGAGTTAATTGAGATTTCATAGCAGTGACACTAGAAAAGCGAGAGTAATCAGAAAGAATAAATCGAGCAGCAC
Source organism: Ixodes ricinus (assembly GCA_037355805.1). Classification (NCBI taxonomy): domain Eukaryota; kingdom Metazoa; phylum Arthropoda; class Arachnida; order Ixodida; family Ixodidae; genus Ixodes; species Ixodes ricinus. The sequence goes on from JAZHYW010054576.1 coordinate 26,701, forward strand.
GATTTTGAACAGATTCGATTGCGTTGGTTAGATAAGCCTGATGGGGGTGCCAGATAGCTGAAGCATACTCTAGTTTGGGGCGAACAAGCGTGACGTAAAGGAGACGTTTGAGGTTAGAAGGAGCAGACTTGAAATTACGACGGATATAGCCAAGTGAACGGTTCGCAGAGGATATTGTCTTGTCTACATGAACATTCCAGGACATATTAGTGGTTAGATGGACGCCAAGATACTTGTACTGTGCAGCAGTCTGAAGGGTAGTGCCGTTCAGTGTTAAAGAGTTTAAGGGCTGGGAGGAGGAACGTGTGAAGCAGAGGTGCATGCATTTGTTAATATTGAGAGACATTTGCCATGTGCGGCACCATTCAGCAATTTTGTTAATGTCGTTCTGGAGTGCAATATGATCGTCTGGGTCTTTTATTAGTCTATAAACAACACAGTCATCAGCGAAAAGACGAATAGAGGACGAGAGGTGAAGAGGAGATCATTAATGTAGATTAAAAAGAGTAAAGGCCCAAGCACAGTTCCCTGTGGAACACCGGAAGAAACGGGAGAGAAAGAGGAGGACGTGCTGTTAGCGAAAACGAATTGAGAGCGATGAGTAAGGAATGATTCAATCCATTGAAGAACAAGAGGGTCCAGTTTTAGCGAACTAAGTTTAAAGAGAAGGCGATTATGTGGAACTTTATCAAAAGCTTTGGCGAAATCAAGAAAAACAGCGTTAGTTTGATAACCAGTGTCAAGATTTTTAAACAGGTCGTTAGTGAGAAAAAGTAGCTGGGTCTCACAAGACAGGTGTTTCCGGAAGCCATGCTGCGCGTTGGTGAAGAAGTTGCAGGATTCCAGGAAGTTAATCAGGTGCTTGTAGATGACGTGCTCGAGGATCTTGCAGGAGATGCAGGTGAGTGATATTGGCCGATAATTTAGTGGAGATGTTTTACTGCCGGACTTGTGGACTGGAATGACCTTACCAATTTTCCAGTCGGAAGGTAACACACCTGTATCCAGGGACTGCTGAAATATCTTTGTGAGGTAAAGGCCGGATGCAAATTTAGTGTTACTTAGAACCTTCGCATTAATACCGTCTATGCCACATGATGAAGACATTTTGAGGGATTCTATAATGCTGATTACACCTTGAAAGTCTATAATAATAGGATCCATTGGAAAATAATTTTTTGTAACAAGAGGAATTCCAGTAATGGGCGTAGAAACTGTGAAAGCATTAGAAAATACCCTGTTTAGAATATTTGCACATTCACTATTCAATATGTTATCACCGGAGCTATTCACTAGATTGATTTCTGGGTGTGGTTTTTCATTAACAAAGCTCCAAAATTTTTTAGGGTTGTTTAGTAACACATTAGGTAGAGTGTGCTGAAAGAATGTGCGCTTACACTCCCTCAACATACTTTTATATTCAGAAGAGCAAGTGGCATGCTTAGACCAAGCTTCTGGTGTATTTGCTTTTTTAGCGTTCCTGAAAAATCTTTTCTTTTTGTTAGATACACGACGTAGGGAATTATTGTACCATGGTTTAGACGCGGTAGTTCGAATTGTTGCGCACGGTATGTATTTTTCAATAAGTTCAAACAATTTGGTCTTAAAAGCTTGCCAATTTTCGTCAGCGTTACGGCAGTCGAAGGTTTCATTAAAAGAAACAAAATAGTCGGAGAGCTCGGAGTTCATCATGTCATAGTTTCCCTTGTGGTACAAACGTATCTTTTTAGAAATGCACGTCGACTTTGATGGTTTGATATCAAGAAAACAATGAAGAGCCTTGTGGTCGCTAATGCCATCTAGTGGAGATAAATCCTTAACTAGAAAAGGATCAGTGACAAGTGCCAAATCCAGAATATTTGAACTATTTTCAGTGACCCTTGTAGGGAAGGAAACCAACTGGGTGAGGTTGAAAGAAAAACACAAGTCTATAAAATCGCGGTCCACACTTGATCCCCCGAAACAACTTGTAGTCTGAGCATTCCAGTCTATACCAGGAAAATTAAAATCACCAAAAAGAAAAATAGGTTTGTTGGCATGACTCAGCGACAACATAGACAGTTCATCACGAAGCAAGTTACTAAATTCAGGGGAAGCATCGGGAGGACGGTAACATGCGCCAATCAAAAAAGACCCAAAACAACAACTTAAAGAAACCCAAACAATCTCGAGAGCACTGTGAGACAAAACCTTCTGACTTGTGATTCTTCTGTCTACAGCGATAAGGACTCCACCACCTCGACGGTTTGCTCTGTCATGTCGATAAATATTGAAATGGGGATGGTCTGGCATTATTTCACTATCATCAACGTCAGAGTGAAGCCACGTTTCTGATAGCAAAACAACGTTAGCATCACATGAGGTAATAATAGACGACAGATCATCACGCTTGTGCATTACGCTACGTGCGTTAGCATACAAAACACTGATTAAAGTTTCGGAACCCGCGATATCAGTAGCACTCCCCGCGTCCCCTTATCTCAACATTTCTATTACGGTTTCTGTCTGGGCATCATATATGAATGTCTTAGAGCCAATGTGAAGCTTATCTAGCCGAAGCTTGAAAGGTAAAGACTGACTTTTGGCAAAAGTAACAAGCTTTTGGCGCGCGATCCGTGTATTTTCACAGAAGTCTTCTGAAATAGAAAATAAGCTGCCCTTGAGGCGAGAGCCATTCTGTAGTAACTGACTTTTAGTTTTGAAAGACGAAAAACACGTTATTATGGGTCGGTTTTTCCCTTCTTGAAATGTGCCAATCCTATGCGCACGCTCAATGTCAGAAGTTTGTAAAATAATACCAAGGTTCTCTTCGGCGAATTTGAGCACTTTTTGTTCAGATATCGCCCATGACTCTCCTCGGACGTCGGTTATGCCGCGAAAAAGCAAATTGCAGCGGCGGGATCGGTTTTCAAGATCGTTACTCCGAGATAGCAATGACGCTGTAGCCGTGGCTTGATCAGCGAGTGCACTCCGAATGCTAGTTACCTCGGCTCTAGTCTCGGAAAGGGTTTCAAGCTCAGCCTCAATTGCTGTAATTTTCGTTTTAATGGCAGAAAGTGAGCCCTCCAACTGGGCCTGCTTCTCTAGAAGAGTTTTGACATCGCACCTAATCGAGTTCTGACCTTCTTCAAGTTTAGAAGAATTGGCCTCAATCTTTTTTACAATGGCAAGAATTTCGTCCAGTTGGGGTTGTTTCTTAGTATCTGGGCCTGGATTGGATTCAACATCGCCAGAGAGCTGCAACAGTGCACGAATCAAGCTCAAGGAGTCAAGT
>JAZHYW010054577.1:0-12120 GCA_037355805.1 Ixodes ricinus
GCAGGCGATCCAGAGTCATAGAATTTTAGGGACTAATTGATTTCGTATGACCTCATCACGCTTTCTATTCAATATGCGTGACCCTGGTTTCAAAGACACGCAGTTAAAAATTCTCGCCTTCGCAAGAGCTCTGTGTCTCGGTCCCTCACCCAAGGAACAAGGTTCGCCAGGTACCCGTCGGTGTCTTCGTGGCGAAAGATTTCGCGCACCCAAAAGGGTCTTCTGAGTGTTAAGTCGTCCACAAACATATGCGATAATTGCGTATGTAAGAGCATTCGTCGCATTTCTATTTCAGCATCCCACATGTCCGCCATGGTGCTGCTGATGCACACCCAACCACAGGAACCGGAACCGCAGTGCACGCTCTAATCCGCAGCACCGCGGTACAAGAAGCGCTACTGAAGCGCTAACACGCTACTGAAGCGCTACTGGAACGCTACTGAAGCGCTACTGGAGCGCTACTGAAGCGCTAATCACGCGCTATATTAGAACGAAGTCACGCGCTAGGAAGCGCTACACGAGCGCTCCTTGGGAGCGCTCCCGTAGCGCTAACTTAGCGCTCCGCTGTATGTGTGAACAGGCCTTAACGGTATTTAGTTACTTTTTGGGGTAACGTGTACATCTCTGGTCACGTGTTTCAAGGTGATATGGCGATGTCAGTTGGTGATCCAGATTAGGGGCTTGCAACAAGGCTTCCACAGTTCAGGAGAAGAATGCTTTTCCACAGTCGTTTACGATAACCCGAGCAGAACCATGGCGTGGGATGATATGTTGTGAAGAATGAATGGTGCTATGACTTCGGCTGTGGCTTCATAAAGGGGTGCGGCCTCGACGTACCTGGTCGCGTGGCCGATGGCCACAACGATATAATCAGTGTTGTTGTGTAAATAGAGGTAGTGGCCCGAAGATTTCAACGCCCACAACTTCGAATGGTTGTCGTGGTGAATGGAGAGGTTGAAGTAGACCACTGGGAGGGGATGCAGAGAGCTTGCAATGTAGGCATGGAAGGCACGAATTGACGTATTTGGCAACCGTACGATGCATTTTAAGTAAAAAATAACGATGTAGAATTCTAGCGTAAGTCTTGAAGAGGCCAAGATGAGCGGCGGTGGGATCGTCATGGAAGCATCGTAAAATTTCCGTGTGCATTTAGACTGAAGAGACAAGCAACAAACGGTTTCATCGGGCGCATCAGGCGCACAGAGGGCATGGTGGTCACTTAGAACTTTCAAATGGCGGCCGTAAAGATAACGTCAAAACTTAGACTGTTGCCCAAACAACAGCGAGACATTCACACTCTGTTGTGGAAGAATTAATTTCCTATTTTGTCAAGGCGCGGCTCGAATACGCGATGACTTGCTCTTGGTGATTTCCAAGGCTTCTTTGGATCAGTATACCGCTCCCAAAGCGTGGCCGCTGGCGTCTGCGCGTGTAGGCGCATGAGGATCAAAACGGCACAGGATGGGTGGTGACGCCAGGTCCTGCAAAGATACTTGAAGGCATGGTTGCAAGCGGGAGTGCAGTCAATGGTTATGTCAGTGCGAAGTGAAGGATGTAAAGCTGCGGCAATGGTGGCGAAGACTTGAGCGATTGAACTAAACGACGGAAGTATGACTCAAGTCCTAAGAAACTTAGTAGTTCTTATATTTTTTCGGGCATAGGAATTCAAGCACTGCCCTAAGTTTTTCAAGATCAGGAGCTAAACCGGCATGCGTGCCAACGTGATCAAGCAGTTTCACTTTTCTTGCTACGAAACGACACTTTTTTTTGTATTTAGTTGGAGGCCCGCGTCGGTAATGCAAGTTAGAACTCGGAACACTCGTAATAGATGTTCGTCAAATGTGGCAGAATAAAATCTATGATTTAATCAGAACAGCTTAACATTTTCAGCCTCGACATTCGACGAGCTCCTTATGTGATCTAAAGGAATTAGCTCTCTCAAGTGGTTTGCGGGGAAGTAGACGTTCCAGAAGAATGAAATGCTTTTAACAGACCCCCGAATCCCAACATTTTGTCTCTCCGCCAGTCCGTCTCGTGCTCTTCGCGCTCCATTTAGCGGGGAAATTGACGTCATGTGACCAACACACCAATTCAGTTTCCCTGCTAAATATAGCGATAAAATTAACGTCACGCTACCTATACACCAATTCAGTTTCCCTCCCAAAATTTGGCAAGGATATTGACGTCACGCTACTTGACGGCACGTGTTCTATGCGTATACATTTCATTTTTCTAAACAAAATTTAGCGGGGGAAATTGATGTCACGTGACCTGATGTCACGTGTCCTACTACACAAATTTAGTTTCCCGCCAAATTTAGCGGGAAAATTGTCGACACGTAACCTTTCTAACAAGTCAGTTTCCCTGTTTGGTTTAAAGGGTTAATTAATAAAAAACATAGAGACGTTTACAATTCTCTGTAATGCCGAATTAGAGCGCAGCTCTTGTAGGAGGAGGGGGTACGAAGGCGAGGGTCGCGTGTGGCATCACATGACGTCAGACGTGACATCACGAGGGTAAAATTTTCCCGCTAAATTTAGCGGGGAAATGTTTCCGCTAAATTTCGTAAAAACTTTCCCCGCAAAATTTAGAAAAAAATTTCACGCCAAATGTTAGCAGGAAACTTTTAGCCTCGTGACGTCACGAGGGCAAAAATTTTCTCGCTAAATTTAGCGGGAAAATATTCCCGGGTTGAGTAGCGTCACGTGTGACATCACGTGACGTCACACGTAACGTCACGAGAAAAAATTCTTCCGCTAAATTTAGCGAGAAAATATTCCCGCTAAATTTAGCGGAAAAATTTCACGCCGAACTTAGCGGGGAAATTTTACCCTCGTGACGTCACGCCTGACGTCAGATATGACGTCACGTGTGACGTCACGAGGGCGAAATTTTCCCGCTAAATTTAGCCAAAACATTTCCCGCTAAATTTAGCGGGAAAATTTCGTCCTCGTGACGTCACACGTGACGTCACGTGTGAGGTCAATACGGGAAACGTCCCCTCATGCAACGCGCGGCTACGGCGACGCCGACGGCGACACCGCTCAAGCCGGAAACGGGCGCCTAAGAGCTGCGCTCTAAAGATATGTGTTCTCCTTTACACGGGACGACTTTTTAATGCCTTCTAAACAAATTGAAACGATCGCTCCTCAAATGCTGCATTTCATGCATTATAGAAATTTTGAGATAAAGGTTGCTGTGGATTATTTTAAAGTGTAGACAAGGAACTGTGTATCAATGCTACCGCACCCTCATTCCACTTAACAAAATGTCTAAGCCAGTCGATTTGTTTGTTTGTTTATCACGAAAGCGTCGACTGCTCTGGTGCCCACCGACTTGCGGAGACCGTCGGGCGTGCTCCTGCAAGCCATGGAGACGGTCGGGGGAGGCAGCCCCGGCGTGATGGGCATCTTGGGGCCCCCCGGGCTGCCCGGCGCCGCGGCGCCGATCGTGATGTCCCAGCCGCTCACGAGCGCGGGTCTGGCGCCGCCGATGCAACAGATGCTGGTCCGCAGCATGCCGGGATACACGTCCACGCTCGTGGTCATCCTGGTGCCGGACAACTGAACGGCCGAGCGTCGTCGATGCCCAATAAATCAGGATGAAATTCGGGCCTCCGTGGACGAGGAATGGGGTCGTTCACGCTACTTATTGGTTATCTCTGTTCATTATTTAATGCGTCTGATGCACTGCCTGCCGTCGTGTGTAAAGCAGATAAAAAAAACGATACTTTCTGAAAAAAAAAACACACCTCAGATTTATAAAAGAATATTTATTCAGCCTTGTTTGATTTAAATCTGATATATGTATCACGCACTTCAGTTATAAAAAAGAATGAATTTTTGTCACTAATATTTTTTTCTTCAATTGGCTGCCCGATATAATTATTTATTGTTTGACCCTGCTTTTTTAATACAAAATAAATGCCCATGGCAAACTTAAAATGATGGAAAAAACGGTGAATTAAACATGTTTCGGGATGGTTTTGGTGCGGAAGTGCTTGATCTAAATCATAGTGAAATCGGTGCGATTTAGATAACGAATTAAATCATGATTTAGGTCCGGATGTATATCATCTGATTTTTACTCAACACCCTGCTGCATAAAATAAAGTTCCTTGATACTTCTTTTACAAGTAACAACAACCAATACAAATGACAAAGCACATTCCGCTGGAAGCAAATGGCGGCATTCAGTTCAAACCTCTGCTGTGCGTCGCCATTCGCTTCCTGAAACTTGCACCGTCACGCAGTCGGCGCTTCAAAGAATGTCGCTACTTGCAGGAATGCTCTTATCTAGGGACTTTAGTATAAAAAGGTGTTCCCAAATAAAAAGATGACAGTGCTTCTGTATACGCGAAAATAGTATGCATCACCCAAAGCATCGAGTCTCCACCCAGATGCATAGACGCTTTGCAGCACGCGCCAGATCACAGCCGCCATTGCTGACCTTCTCTCGTCTTACCCAGATGCCGAGTCACCGAAACGAGCGTTGACGAGCTTCCACAAAAAGCCCATGCTGTAGAGAATGACGCAGCAGAATCTAAAATGGCAATGCGGAGAGCAAGTCGTCTGCTTCTTGCACAGGAGTTGCAGTGACGTCATAAAAACGGCGAGCTCTGATTGGCTCTGATTGAAAGGATAGTGGGTAGACCTCAATGCTATATGCCTTGAGGTCTACCCACAATTTTTGTTTTTTAAATCAACCAATAAGAGCTCGGACTTGCTGACATCGCCGCGACCCCTGGCAAAAAGCAGACGAACTTGCTCTCCGCAGTTGGGCCTCTAAACTCGCCACACTGAAAGTTGGGACCGAAAGCGCGAAGTCATCGTAGTGATAGGCAATCAGTGCGCTCCGTCAACTCGGTCCTGACTTGTGTTTGACAGTTAGAGGCCATGGGTTAAACTCGTCATACACAAGTTGGGCGAGTTGACGTAGCGCAGCGATTGGCCTATGACGACGATGACTTCGCGCTTTTTTCGCCGGCGTCCAATCGGCGCGCTCCGCGAACTTTCTGCTCCAACTTTGTGTTTGACGAGTTTAGGGCTCCTGGCCCGCTACTGTAATGATGATGAAGCGAAACTAAATAAAAAACAGGAAAACAACAACAACAAAAAATGAAGGTCGGTTATGGCGGCGCACATGCACAGCTGCTGCAAAGCGTCCATAGCGGTATATATACACACACTACCTGCACACAAACGTCCGATCCGCTGGAACGAGCTGGAACTACTCAAGCAGTGCCAAGAGTGCGTCGTCATGGCGGGCGTCTTCTCCGTGCGTCTACTATCGCTGACTAAACCGATAAATCACTTGGAGAGTACGCGCTGGGATTCTGCGCCCCCTTTTTTTCTGTGCCTTATTGGTTTAGCCGTCGATATCAAACCCAGGAGAACAGCGAGCGTCGCCGTGACGAAGCACTTTTTAACACAGTTCGATTGGTTTTATCGGGGTCGTAGATTCGGCCGCGGTCGTAGCTCAGGACGTATGCGCGGTGTTTCTCATATATTTCGAGGAAGAGATCTCTACTGCGCACGCGCGGAACGTCTTCCACAGCCCAGTAGAAAAAGATGGCAGCGCGCAAGAGGCGATTGTTGGAACTTTCTTCAGATGGAAAAGAAAAGAAGTCAAATGACTTGTCCCCCCACCCCCTCCCAGCCCCCCTCCTCCCTCCCCCCAGCCCCCTCCCCTCCCCCCCCCCCCCCCCAGCGCGAGGATCTGGTAGCACAGAGCACTTCTCGGGAACCTGGACGTCAGCGCACAGCTTTTGCACCGGCGAGGACCCAAAACATGGTTTTCAAACCCGACGAGAAAAGAAGCGGTAGCGCGAGGAGCGCGAGGAGTCCGAGCGGACATTCCTTCGCTCGGAAGAAGTGTGTTTCGGCGTCTCGCCGCAGCGGGGCGCCCGTCACGTGGTTCTCCTCTCATCCGTCGTCTGCCGCTCTACCTTTTCGAATTCGGCAGCCGCTTCTCGTGGCGATTTGCCAGGCTTTGTCAGTATAGAGGAGGCTATGGCAATGCGCGTACATCCGACAGATTGTTTCGTATTCATGACGAAAACAAAAATTATTTCGCGAGCCTGTCGTGAGGCTTTCGCGGGGCTGTCAGGCGGTACAAAACGGGATACAGCACGAGAAAGCAATCACCGGTTTTCAACATGTTTCTCTGATAACTAAAAGGTCGAAAGTACTGCTATAATCATCGGCAGGATAAGAAATGGCAGGGAGAAAATTCAGGTATTCCGCCTCCTGCGCGGCCTTCCTACCTTCTAGAACACTTCGTTGTCTCGCACACCACAAGCGCGTGTATGCAGCCAAAGCAAGGCAGAGGGCCGGGCTTTCGAAGAAATCCCGCCTTGATGTTCTCACTTTGTGAGTGAATGTAGTAAACGTAATTCTGCTTTCATCGACGAAAATAGAACAACGTCAAACTGACAACTTTTGACGGTGTTGGTTTAAGAACGCGATGACACCATATGCTTGCCTTGTACTTTCTTTACTCTTTCTGCACTTTCTTCTTTTTCTCCAACTGAGTGCCAGTGGCATTCTCTGCATGACAAACACCATTCTCGCAACTTTTTCTTGAAGTAATCTCTCAATCAGCTTGAGCTATAAGTGATCGATAAAGTCTGCTATCGTTAGCGTTTCGGTGCAACATATTCAAAGCTCGACAATATTTGCCCAGACTGTGTCTCAAGAGCGTCGGAACAAAAAAAGTATCAAGGATTGAGAAAGTTTCCACTACAGACCCCCTGGATGTTGCAACCTTAAACGCATACAGCGTATCATATAGAAAAATTACTTGACTGTGATGGCGTAAACGCTAAACCTTTTTTTTTAATGGGGCCGTGGCTTATTTGAGGGTAGTTACACGCAGCGTGCAATGTAAATATTTATGCTCTGATGGATATTTGTCTAAGGAATAGGCAGAAAAAGAAATGCCGGAGAGAAAGGGTAATTACTCAACTATTAAAGCTCTTTTTTTTTCTGAACATTTCTTATTAGTTGCCCCAGGAGGGGCTGCCGCACTTTTATTTGATCAATGTCTACGCGTTATCTTGAATGTTTTTTTTATTGCAAAAAAAGTAAGATAATAAGCTACGGAATAAAGAAATACATTCGACAAACACCGTTGACATCGAGCTGTATATGGTAGAGTCTCGTCCTTTCAACATGAATATTATGGGCTTGCAGAATTTAGTTGTCTGAACTCTAATAGCGCTGACAAGGATTTAGTTGTATGAATTGTAACACCTGCTGTTTTGCATATGCTGACGACAGGCAGCGCATCTTTAATTAGAATGTGGCAACTTAAATCAACATTTTGAAATAGAAATTAGTAGAGTTTAGGCGATTAATTTAACAATTATCACTTTACACTTAGTACCTGACATCCAACGCGGTAAACACCATTATCACGAAATAATTATTTATTTATTTGCATTTTATTTATTATTTTATTTAATATTTATATACAGAAGTGCAAAACCTTCGGTCAACGCAGTTGAGGAAATAATATTTTTGTACAGAAACAAAACAATACCACATTCACACACTCATGCGGACCTTCAGACTTGTACAGACAGGGTGGTCATCCTGCACAAACTGTAACATATTGTACAAGCGTGCGCAATTGACAATGTGCAAAACCGAGGCACCCCTAGCTGCTCAGGTTCATTCTGGGAAACATTTGTCAACGAAGACTTTAGTTTCGACTTCCTCCATCGGACTGCGGCCAGCCGCAAACGGACACCGCGGACCTGCTCCACGTCGCTCAACGCCACGTACCTTGCAGAGTCTTCATAGGTTGACCTACGTGGGCGTGTGATGCAGTAAGTATACTTACAAAGAAGTATACTTACAAACATGCTCAGAGTACGTGATGGAGCAATTGCGAATAGAGCGATGGCGCGGACTTTTGAAAAGATCAATACTGCAGGATACGAGATCAAGTAGAAAAAAAGAAGAAAAAGCGTTCATAGGAGCATGTGATAGGCTAGAGTTCAGGAAGCTCCTCCCACCTCTTTCCACTTTAGCAAAGCAAACGCTGAAGAGGAGGCGACTCTCCTCTCCAGCTGTTCGCTATGCTATAGCGGAAAGAGGAGGAGGAGCTTCCTCAGAACTCTCAGCCTGTCACCGACTGTATCACCTGATGATTTATTGCAGAAAAGCAACAGTAAACTAAGGACTGGTTTAAGCAATACGAAAAGAAGTAAAGAAAAGATACCGGCTAGAGTTAGACAACTTTCATTTGCCGTTTGTGTCTTATTATGCTTTGTGAACTCTAGGTCGGATGGTTAAATTAGAGTCACAAGATAAGCGTAGCTTATTTGTTTTGCTGGTTGTTCTGGCCCTACGCAGAAGCAGTATGCTTCTTTTGTAGGCCAGCAATTGTTCTGTTTGTAATAAAACGAGTGAAATAACTGTTATTATTATTATTAATAGTTATATATTATTATTATTATTATTATTATTATTATTATTATTATTATTATTATTATTATTATTATTATTAATATTATTATTATTATTATTATTATTATTATTATTATTATTATTATGTGGCTCTTCTTTAACCAACTCACCCATCAAGTTACTATGGACTGATTTAATCTGCAACCGCAAGAGCTGTATGCTGATAACTTGGGGTTTTTCACGTGCACGCCGGTATGGCAAAGTTTTCTGGGTTCTGTAACAGAGGCTTCCGCTCCACGTACTTCGAGCTGACATACTCTGCAACCGATCACCTCCACCTCCCCGGGAGGACAAATAAAAAATAATTAGACGCTGGATACTCTAACAGCGAGACCGTCTGCAATAGTATGATGACACTGGCTGACCCTGTTGATAAGAAATGTACCCAGCGCAGCCTGATTGGAAGTGTGGGGTCTTTAGCGTGCACCACGGAGGTAGTGATACACTACCTCCGTGGTGGATGCTCTTCTCTATCAAATGGAATGGATGCTAGTAGGATGCTCTTCTCTATCAAAATGGGACGTGGTTGGGATTGGATCTGTGATCCATTGGTTCTGGGGTGCTAAGATCCTGCTGATTGAAACAGGGTCGTCGGGATGAAGACCCTGAATAAATTTCACGCATCGCGTTTCTTCCAAGTACCGACAATAACTGTCGTGTAATGTGCGAGACTCATGCCAAGAGCAAGAGCTACGACGTTCCCAAGGGCCACACGGGGCACGGGACTCGTGCGTTGGCACATTTGTTACTACAAAAGTCTCGTTATTTTCGTTAGTTGACGTGAATTTGCTTTTATAACACTAGGAAATAACACTATTTCAAACTTCATGTTTTATTTAAAAATGTACATTTTCTGCATAGTTCATTGCTTACTTTATTAATTTACTATATCCAACAGACCGTTCACGTAAACTGTAGTGATCATTAGGACGTTATAATTTAAGAAAGAAATTGTTCAATATCAAATACTTTGGTCCATTAAATGTTAAATAATAAACTAACAACAAATAAGAAACGTAATATCGAGAAATTAAAGTATTGTTAAAAATAGTTATTTAATTCGACATTCACATTATAACTGTAGAATACATAGGAAATGAGTTATAAACCGTGAAAAAAGAACCCGAACGGCATTCAAGGTGGGGTTGCACCTTCAAGGGATACTCCGGCGATTTTTTTAGGTACACAAACTAACTATATTTTCTAAATTACCAGCTTTATTCTTTACGGTATGCTATTTACTGCCGCGAAATACATAATCGTTATTGTTAAATTAGCAAATGAAAATGTTGGCAAAACCAGCATTGAAATATACTCGCAATTTTCAGTGCCATGACATCAGTGGAAGGCAGGGGGGCTATAGTTGCACGTTTTGGACTCCCAGGAGACTAGGGAGAAGGAAGTGACGTAGGTGTGACTGAACGTATTTTAGCAACACCACGCATCGCGGAAACTCACCGTCATCAGCGACTCCACCAATCAACATCGAAAGAGCTTTGTTGACGTCACTTCCTACTCCCTAGTCTCCTGGGAGTCCAAAATGTGCAACATAGCACGCCCAGGCTTGCCAGTCGAGGAAGCAGTCTAAAAAGAAATTATGCCAAGCATTTGCTCCGAGATGTTGCGCGGGTACTGGAGCCAACTTCCAAAGCATTCAGTTGACAACATTAAATTGCTTAGAATCAGTGGGGAACCGATTCTACGTTCCAAAGAGTGAACCCCTGCCTTTTTCTGGCGTCACTTTTTTGTTGTTGCCTGCATATATTTTCACTTTGTAAATTATGGTGAAGGCCAAAATTGAAAATTTCCTAACTTCGCACAAAATACTATTTTGACGTAATACTTGGGATACTATTTCAGCAATGTTCGTCGGTGTACCGAACCATGATAAATGATGTCGTTATTTGTGAGTTCCTCGCGGATGAGGTTTTTGGAGACAAAGAACACATCGGTAAAAACAACAAAAACAACAACAAAAATGTTTATTTTTGTTGTTGTTTTTGTTGTTTATACGATTATACGATTAACCAAGTTTATACGATTAACCAGTTCAAAAAATTATTCACGATTAAAGCAGTGATCGATTAATCGGACAGTTTATCGATCAACCGCCCAGCCCTATAGACCGATCTCACTAGCGTTACGCACGCGTGACGCCGCCATAACTTTAGTTCTCAGGAGGCAGACGGCCGCGCACGCGAGGGCTCGCGCTCTCTCGTGCTTTACACGCGCAGTGCTCCAGCAGAGGTTATCTTGCACGTGCGAATAGACTAAAGTTCCCTTGATGCATTGCGGCAGCGGTGGCGTAGTCAAACTGGCTTGTGAGATCGGTCTAGTTGGCGACGTGCGCGATCAAAAGCGCTGCTTCGCCACGATTGGCACAAATTGCTGAACATGACATCACCAAAAGATTTCTTATCGACGGAAATAGGTGAAGTGTAAGAACTTTAATTTTGACGGTGTTGGCAGTGTTGCTTTGAGACAGCAATGATTTCAAGCTTCCACCATGCTAATTACAAGCGCCATCGAACTTGTTGTTCGAAGGTAATGACGTCACAAGAGGAAACCATAGGAAGGCACCACCAAAACATCTCGCCGCTAATAGACCATTTGCTGTCTTAAGGCTGAACTCCATGGGACGAATATGCTGCGAATAACCGACGAATTTTGGCCGGCGGCTTTTGCTCTGCGCGTGGAATCAACACAGTGGCTGCTACGTCGCGCGCAAAGCGAGCGTGCCATCGGGCGGCGTTCGCCAGTTATTCGTCACATAATTCGCTCCATGGAGTTCAGCCCTTTACCCAAGCATCAAGGAGAATGCAGGGATTGGTGTTCCACGCGCCACACGCGCACGCCTTTCCTGTATAAATGATTCTGAATTAAATAACCAAAAGAAAGCATTGACGAACGCGCGTGCAAGATGCCATTTGTTTTAGGTTTTTGCTTTGGAAAAGTTACTACTGCTGAGGCCAGCACGTGCGGCGCGTGGAACACCAATCCCTGCATTCTCCTCGATGCTTGGGTAAGACAGCATAGGTCTATTCTCCGTTTCATACTTACACTTCGTTTCACCTTATGTTGTACCGCAGCGAAGGCTAGGGAGCGCGAGCTCATAGCGTTGGGAGCTGCCCTTGGTGCACGAGAGCTTGTGCCGCCGAGATATGCCCTAGAGCAAGGAGCTCGAGCTTGTAGCCTTTCCTGTGGTACAACACAAGGTGAAAGCAGAGTATAGTATACAACACTGTCAAAGCTACTGGCGCTAGCGCGTAGCTTCATCTATGCTTTAGTTTGCGCAAGGACGCGTGCAAATGATCTACGAGACCAAACCCGATGCTCACGCCAGCAGCTTTGACAGCGTTGTACACTACGTTGTACGTGACCGCACGCGGCGATGCTCATTGAGATTATAACGGGGTAGGGTTGGCTAGTAAACCAGATTGAACTATACTCTGTTTTCACCTTGTGTTGTACCGCAGGAAAGGCTACAAGCGCGAGCTCCTTGCTCTAGGGCACACCTCGGCGGAACAAGCTCTCGTGCACCAAGGGCAGCAACCAACGCTATGAGCTCGCGCTTCTAGCCTCCGCTGCGGTACAACATAAGGTGAAAGGGAGTATAGACCCTTAAAACAAATACAAAATCATCACA